>UXGC01001179.1:0-31898 GCA_900480045.1 Eurytoma adleriae
AGCGTTTGGCTAAATGCTTCGCTGTCTCTACAGCTTTTGGCTAAACGCTTCGCTGTCTCTACAGGAGCTGAGTGTTTAGCAAAACGCTTCGCTCTCTCTGTAGGAACGGAGCGTTTAACAAACGCTTCGCTGTCTCTGTAGGAACGGAGTGTTTCGCAAATCGCTTCGCTCTCTCTGTAGGAACGGAGCGCTACCAAACGCTTCGCTGTATCTGCAGGAACGGAGCGTTTGGCTAAGCGCTTCGCTATCTCTGTAGGAACGGAGCGTTTGGCAAACGCTTCGCTGTCTCTGTAGGAACGGAGCGTTTCGCTATACGCTTCGCTGTCTCTGCAGAAACTGAGCTTTTGGCTAAACGCTTCGCTGGCTCTGCAGGAGCTGAGCGTTTCGCAAATCGCTTCGCTCTCTCTGTAGGAACGGAGGGTTTGGCAACCGTTTCGCTGTCTCTGCAGGAACGGAGCATTTCGCAAATCGCTTCGCCCTCTCTGTAAGATCGGAGGGTTTGGCAACCGCTTCGCTCTCTCTGTACGAACGGAGCGTTTGGCGAAACGCTTCGCTGTCTCTGCAGGAGCGGAGCGTTTCGCTAAACGCTTCGCTGTCTCTGCAGGAGCTGAGATTTGGCTAAACACTTCGCTGTCTCTGCTGGAACTGAGAGTTTTAGCTAAACGCTTTGCTGTCTGTGCAGGGGCTGAGCTTTTCGCTAAACGCTTCGCTGCCTCTGCAGAAGCTGAGCGTTCCGTTATCTCCGGTGACAAAACATTCCTCGCATCCGTTATGAAAACTGAACAACTCTCATATATTCGAACAAAATTTTAACTTTTGTAATAAAAGTAAACGAGAATTCGAGCTTGACTTCCAAGTCAGATTTAGACAAGCAATTTTAAGAACTCTTTATTTATTGCAGCTGCAAAGTTTCGTAATTCTTTGTCGGTCAGTGAGCGTAGTATATACAAAACGCTGCGTTTTATATGCAGACTTTTATAAATGCTTGTTTATTGAATTCAAAAGTTTTATGGTCTTGCATTTTTATTAAAGTTTACTCTTTGTCTTATAAAGGTCGCTGAAATATTAGTTACTCTCATTTTTAATGCAAAGTTCATTCACGTTATTAAATTCCTCATAACTCGCGAAAAATGCGATACGAGCCATTTAATTTATTATATTTCAAAAACTTGGATACCCATAGCAGCATCATATATTATTAAAAAACAGTGTGATTTAAAAAACAATAAACATTCGGTGTCATTCCGTGCCGTTTATTATTACTTGCGAATTGGTTTTCTAAATATGAAAAATGTCTCCATCAAATTTTACTTTCTTATTAGCTAAAAATGCTAATTTTATTCATAATTTTTGCGACTTATCTTAATTGATTGAATACACGTCATGATCCAAAAAAAACAAAGTTTATTTGAAATTGAAAAGTTACAGTCAACAAGATAAAATGAAGATAACGGTGTAAGTTAAAATAAACTTTAATTCTGAGAAATATTTTCCATTTACGACCATCTGATACTTAATTATAACTACTTCAAATAAAAAGTTCTAGAAACCAAATAATTACTACATTAAAAGTAACAAGTTATACCATATTCAAATCATTTTTAAAGTTAAATGCTACTTGAATTGAGGTAAATCGCCAGGGAAAAGTTTATTTAAAAAAAGGTTAAACTGGAGGTCGAGAAAGCAGAGAATTAAAGTAAAAAGAAACACAAAGTAAACTATATAGTTTAGCGGCATACTGAATAATTTCCAACGATGAAAAGTCTAAGTCGAGAGTACTTAGCGAACTTATAAAACTTAGTTTAGTAGAATTTGAATGTATAATACATAATGTATAATTGCTTTTCTCCGTCGTCACTAAGATTAGCCATTATTGCATTAAAAATAAATTTGCTTTTTTCCCGTCCCCGCAGCTCTCCCTTGGGTACGACCCGAACAACCGGCGCAATACACTTGCCAGATGACCGCATCTCAAAACCGCCGTGGTACAGCACAATGGACATCCATTCATCAGATAATTCCAGGTTACCTCCGCTTTTTTAGCCGCGTGTCCCTTTTGTCGATTTTCAAAGGTACACAAGACCGGCGAGGCGGCGACTAGTCCAATCCAATTCGGCGGTGTTCGAACGTGCGAGTCTGCCCCAAACGTTCGTAATCCTGATGCACTGCTCGATTTAAGGAAGAACGTGCTTTTAAGCGAAATACACCGGCGCCCGGCTTAAAGTTTACTCGCCGTAAATCACGCGGACGGCGAAGTTACATTTTCTTTAATCCCCCGTTGATCAAAGAATTATTCCTTTTCTTGACGCCGCGCCGGCGAAATAAAAAGAGGCGAATCGCGGCGAATCTCGAGGGTCGAGTTGTTGTGAAAGTCGAGTAAAGTTTGCCCCGTCATTGATTACGCTCGCAGAATTATTTTAAGTAAATAGAGTGTCTAAAGCTCGCGCAAAGTTTTAGATTGAATTTCAGGCGGTTCGTATATTCCTCTTATTTTATCTGTCGTAGACACACCGTTTTCTTTTCCTTAAAATTAAGTAAATAGTTATTCGAAGAACAGTGCGAGTTTTAATGAAAATTTTTGTTTTTCAGTTTTCTGAACTTTCCGCGCTGCTCTGGAAGTTGACTATGCTGATGAAGTGCACTGAGCAAGCTTACGTGTAATATGCAGTGTTAGTAACTCGGTAAAGTAAAGAACCTACGTGCCTTACTCTCCGTACACTGATTTAATCAAATTCTAGCCAAGTGAACTACTTCCCTTACAATTGATGTTGCGCATATCCAATTAATTTCGCGCCGAAAATATCGACATTACTTTAGTTTTAAAGAAAAATGCACTGAGATAGCGGTAAAGTTTCGATCTCGCAAACAGAATCAGCGACCCTCATTTTTGCCTTCTGAAGCGTCAAACGAGAGGAGCCCTTTGAAATTTTTCCGCGCAGTCGAGCAACTGGCGAACGGAATTATTTCCAGCAAGTTTTCCCGCGCGGCACTTGCCCCGGGCAAAAGTCACCCGCTCGCCCGAGGACAAATGAAGCCTCGCCGCGTTGGATCCCTCCGCATCAATGCGAAAAGAGCTGCTCGATGCCCCGTGGATCCTAAAGTTTCGCCCTCGGATTTCTCGCGTCCGTGGCTTTTTTCCCGACAGCTGCCACGGGCGAAGCTCGCGACATCGTAAAGGATAACGCCCTGGGATCCGGGGATCCCGAGCTTGAAATTACGAAAACAAGACGCCAGAGGGGGTGGTCTCCCCAGCCGCCAGTATCCGACTCTGCGCTTCTTCTGGTTAGTGCCTAACCACTCGGCGCCGGGAATCGAAGGTCAGCGCGGAGTACACCTCGGCTCGTTTATTGCCGGGCGCGTCGTAAAGCCGCGAGATCGAACGGCGGGGGAAAAAGTCGGCGCTAAAACCGGAGCTAAAAGTCCCGGCGCTTTATATCGAGTTAGCGACGGGCCTCCGCGGAAACCCGGTTAGCCCATACCTAGGGAGAATATTTAAAACAAAAGTTTCGTGGGTCACGTCGGCACCGATAATTTTCGCCCGCGATTTAGGCGCCGCTCCCTTTCTCTCCCGGCGGTAATTTAATAACGCGAGTGTTTGCTCCCGCTGATCGAGTCGCCCTCGCCTCCCGAACTCGCTAATCTAATAAGGAACTTTAGCGGCGATGTAATAACATCGGATTGCTCCTGGGAGAAAGAGAGCGGGAGGTGAAAGTACGTCGCTCTATTTTTCATAAACCTACTTTCTCAAAGGAAGTCGTCTTTTTCCCTCTCTCGCCTTTGAATAATTGTGATTGCGAAAGTAGTACACGCGTACGGAATCACAAAGCGACTTCTTCTTTTCTCGTCGCTTACACCCCCCTCCCTCACTCCATATTTTCTTACCCGCCCCTTTATCGCGCCATCCGAGAAAGTTGCTTAAAAAAGATCGCCGGAAATTATGACGGCTATTTATTAAGGGCGCCCGCCTAAAAGATAGAGCGCAAGACAAATGCGAGCGGGCCAGGAGGAGGAAGAGGAAGTGGGCGAGCGCGAACTCCGCGGGTAAATAAAGCGGCGCGCGGAAGGAGACGTCAGGCGAGGCAGTGCAAAAAAAAGAAAACGCAGCGGAGAAGGCGCCGGCGCGCACGCGCACCCCCCGGGGCTCGATCGCCCGTTGCAGTCGCGGCACGTACGTATATACAGCCCCCCTTTTGCATCGCGCTTTCGCACCTTCGGCTTCCTTCTCTTTTTTCGCGCCGCTTCAGCTTTCTCGCGGAACTCGCTTCCGGCGACGCCTCGGGCTGGGTTTATTTCGACGTCTCGCGACTGCCGCTATCGCAACCCACATCTCGATCGAGCGCCGCTACTGCTGCGCCCGCGTGTTCGACGACTTATTCGCGCCCCGGCGAATTTAGATTCCGGCGCTCTGCATATTTACGGCGCGCCCGGCGTCGTGTAACCCCTTTTACAGCTGTTTGCACGCGCGCGCCGTTGTTTGTTTGCCGAAGAGGCCTCGAACTTATCGCGGGGATTTTTCTTTAGTGCGCTGCTATCGCCGAGGCCTCGGCAGGTGAGATATCGCCGTCGTGCATCGGAATAACAAGATGCGCGATTTTATCCGACTTTGCCGCGCGGATAATCACGCTGTGAACACGTGAACTTTCAGGACAAGGTAATCGCGTCGCCGTGCGTTGCGCAGGCAACGAATCAATATTTAATTTGACCTATCGATATTTGATGTAACGTTTCATTATTTATATGCTTCTGATATTCCCGCCTTTAATTAATTTCGAAATGTATGCTAATGTAGCGAACGAATTTCATAATGCAACGTCATTTAAATTATATGGAATTTTTAATTAAATGTTGCGATGTTTTATTTATTTATTTATAATTTCAACGGGAATTACTTTCCTTAAATTTTACAAATATAAAACAATGTATAATCACAAGGAGTGGTGCCTACAGTAATGTATGCCTAAAACCTAATAATAGCGCAAGATTTTCTTAAACTTATTTTTGAACGCAACTATGGTATTAATTGTTGACATATCACATTTGAGATGTTAAAAAGCGGAAATGTCGCATTTCGTAGTTGTGCATTTGCAAAGTAAATATAGCTGATTAATCAGGATGTTTCGAATCTGATAATAAAAACTTGAAAATGAATAAAGTGTCCCTAAAATTACGAACAGATTTGATTATTTTAAATTAAATTGCTCAGAGACATCTTTGTAAAACAGATACTTAAATTTATACGCGAGTAATCTAAGGAATCTACTCTGCACGGATTATTCGATACTCTTAGTCATATAGTTTAAGTAAGGACACCAAATGGTCGATGCATATAGGAGACGAGGTAAAACGATACTACTGTAAAGACTTATAATAGTTTTAGGATTTTAAAATTCTCTAGTATTTCTAATTATAAACACAAGAGTCTTGTGAGCACTTCGTGTTACATATTTGTACCTTGTAGTATTTTTGTATCCATAACTATTTTTACTATTTAACTATCTCTATTCTTCCGTATCCCGTAGTCGCGCTTCTTCTTCCTGTATGAATTTTGACTTGAAAACTCCAATAATACCTCAATTCTGTATGTCCATGCATACATTAATTTTAAGAAAAAAGTTGTTAGAGACCTGTAATTATAAAAGTTACTTTATAGAACATTCAGTAGAAACCCACCTTAATTAGCCAAAAAAGTGTTTTAATTCCACATAATTTACAATGAAATATGTCAAAATTATGATCGCCCCGATACGTCGCGATCATTCACCGGCCGTACTTTTTCACCTTACTGACTCACTTCCTCCCCGAGAATCTCTCGAGTTTTGATTCATTCGCGTCTGGCTAGCGAACCTCCCTTCAGCGGAAATAAATCTCGATAGCATTATAGCGGGTGGCGAGGAAAAAAAGCGGGTCTCACGTACACCGTCCCATTTGTTTCCCCCGGTCCGCGCATAGTTTACATAAACCCTTGATTTCTCATTTAAGATTAAGCGCGAGATAAAAACGGCTAAACAACACGCGCCGCACGCATGAAAGAGCGAGCGCGCCGCGAATGAGAGACTGGAAAATTGATTGCCACCCCCACCCCGCGATACTTTCCGTACACCCCGGTCTTAATTACACGGGATCCTCTAATTAAATAAATAGCGCTTTGTCGTGCGCCGCCGGGTGAGATGGTCCCCGCAGGCAATCTTCGCAAATCACGAGAAATCGTCCCCTCTCGTGTCCCGCGAAAATTTCAGAGGCCTATCGCCGCGCGCCGATCTCGCGTCAGCGTATTATAATAATCGCGCGTGCGCCCGGGGAGAAAAATGGCACACAATGCGGCGCGTTAAAGCGCACGCATTCAGCCGCCGTTAATGCGAGTCGCTGAATTAGCCCCGCGCGTTATCAGCGCCACCGAGGGTCGGGGGAGGGGTGTTTTTTTTTGTCGGCGGGAGGAGTATAAAGAAGCCTCGGAGCGGCCGGGCGATAACGGAGCGGCGGCAGAAATGCTGCGTAAGGAGTCCGCCGGCGAATTAAGAGTGACTGGCAAGTTCCCTCGTGAAATATGTAAACGCCGGAGCCACTTTGCCGTGGCCTCGGACCAGCTTTTTTTCCCCGCCGACTTTTTCCATAAGCGGTGCAAACTTTCTTTTGTCTCCGCCGCGTCCACTTGTGAGTTAATGATACGTCTAGCCGCGCTCCTTTAATTAAAGGCGGAGCAATTGAAATAGAAAAACAGCTGCACTTGCGAAGTTTTCATTAATTTTTTTCTTGCATCTTTTAGCAAACTGGTATTCTTTCTTGGAAGTGAACATATAATGTAATAGTATAATTATGTAAACTGAAAATAAAATATCAAATATATATCTGTGGTTTTTAATCTGCAATATCTTTTTACCACAAATCTAAGCATTTTTAGAAAAAGTGACTAGTCAATTTTTTATAAAATTTCTTCAAATAATCTAAAAACCATCATTTTCGGATCAATAAAAACAATTTAACAATACTTTGGGGAATTTTTCGGGAAAATGAACTCGATATCACAGGGAATATTAAGTGTCCAATTAATGTAGACAATTTAGGTAAAATAAGTACTTTTAAAAATATTTAAAAATGTTTTGCAATGGCAAATCTACTTATAGAATAATGTAATAACTTACTAGGTAGGTAAGTATAATAAATATTAAAATAACGAGATTAGTTTCTTTTTGAGTCACTGCAGTGTCATTATTGTCATTGAAAAGGTAATCGTCTTATCATTCCATAATAATTTAATTTAAGTACATAAATCTTCAGCAAAATGTTGAATTATTATGATTTCAGTTGAGACGCAGCATAGTCAGTTAATTTGACGTCTAGTAATACTGATAAGAAGCATTTCGTCTGGCATAATTGCTCGGTATCAACAACTTACTTCAAGAAAATAATTGACTTAATACGTTTGAATCCGATCATTTCGCAATATTGCGAATTTGTATTCAGTGCATAACTACATATAACGCATATAAATCAAATTATTTTTTTAAAATTAAATATCTTAGCAACGATAAGCAAATCAGCTATCGGTTTTACAATTACGAAAAACACTTTTTATGTAAATTTGCAGAGAGATTTTTCAGTGCGAACTATAGTAGCTTATGCGCGATTTGAAAGTTTCTTTTTTACAGAACGATGATTGGCCGTTTTTCAAAGCTATTGGCGGCTCAGGGGTGCAACTCATATTTTTTCGGGTTTTATCAGACTCGTACGAAATGTTCGTTGCGTCCAGCTCCGGCTCCGCGTGTACACAGGTACGTATACACAGAGCACCGGGGCTACACGGCTGATCCGTCGCGCGTGGCGCGTGCAATATTTCAATGGCTCCCTCGAGACTTTTTAAACAAAGCCGAGGAAGGGAAAATAGTTACGTGGGCGAAATGACGGACGGTCCTATCTTTAAAAAAAAAAACCTACACCTCCCCCCCGCCCTACAAACTTCAATTCAAGCGACTATTCGCGTAGAAGCCGGCGCCGCTGCTTCGACGGCCATCAGCGGTGAAAATTAAATGTTGCCCTGGCAAAACACATTGCCCCGACGGCCATATATCCTTCGGCGAAACAAAAGAGCGGATCGCCGAAAAAGGCCGGCCGCCAAAAAGTTCGCGACGCAGTCGATGAAACGAAGGCGCGCGGGACCATTAGACGCGTCCGCGGAGCGAGCAGCGCATTGTAGCCGCGCGATTAATTATTCCGGCGGATAATTATTTGAAGTGAAGCTCGCTTCCAGCCGCGCGGATGGCGGTGCATAATTAACGGGATTAAGTGCGCGTCATCCGAGTGGCGAAAGCCCGAAGAGAGACACGTGCCGCGCGGAATACCAAGACAACCGCGCGCGTCCCGTGCAGGATGCACCGACGAGATAAGTAGCTCAGGGTAAATAAGTTAAAGGCGTAAGCCAGATCGGAGGGGGCGAGCCGGATTCGGCCGCGTAAACAGCAGCGATTTTAAGCCGGAGACAAAGGCCCGCGCGCGCAATCAATAACCGCCCTGTGTAGCTGCAACCCGGCGGCTCGAGCCTGTGCCTTTGAATGGGGCCTTTCGCCGCGCGGTCAAACGGGATTTGCATGCGAGCTCCGAGTCGCTGATTAATATGCGCCACGGGCGCTAAGTAGCCTCGCTTCAAAAAGCAAACAGTCTGAAATGGTGTACCGGCTCAGAGGCCTTATAAACACTAATGGTCCGTTCGAAGCGCGCGCGTTTGCCTCTATTTTCCGGACATTTTTTTGCGCTTTTTTTTCCTCGGAACTACCGCTCGTTTGCGAACTGGTCGTTGTCGATGCGTTGCCGAATCGAGTCCCTTTAAAAATTAGCCGATCAAACGCGCGCAGCTAAATTAAGGAAGTATATAACGATTGCTCGACCGGGTAACTTTTTTAATTCCCTGGCTAATGTTATAAAAACGATGAACTGTATATCGCGGCCGATGGACTTTAAAAGTCGATTACCGGCGAGTATATGTTTTATTCTATTTAAAAGTTTGACCCTTTTAAATGAACTTTCAATACACGTGAAAAGTCGATAAGGCACTTCCTTACAAAGCCTTTGTTTTCGTCCGCTACGTGCTTCAAAAGTTATTGATTAGTTTTATTTTTTAACCCGGCAGAAAGGACAGTAACCTTTTTGCTCGGCGTTTAATTACCTATTATGCAAATCGCAGTTGTAAAGTCGAAGAAATAAATTTATTTTGTAGAAGATTAAGACTCGGGACTAATCGCGCTAACTACCCGACTACGAGCATCTGGTAAACGGGTTTTCTTCTATAAAAGTAACGAGATAAACATCAGAGTTTAACAAAAAGTAGTATTTACCCTCAGATTTAGAGCGGAGAAGAAAGTAAACTGATGAGCATACGTATTATAGTAGTGCAGAGAATACAAGGACGCAGCAACAAAAACGCGTAATTTTTATTTATCGCAGCTCGCATTAACATGGGGTGGAAAAAAAATCACTTAAGTTTCTCGTATAAAATTCGCATTTGTCCCAGTCAGGAGCACGTGGCTCGCAAGAAATTTAAAATAAAAGCAGCCGTCTATCCTCTTACTCGTATACATACAGAGCTTACATGGTCATTACTCTTGGAAAAAGATCCGATAATTTTTGCATCGTTATCGAGTCAGAACACAAGAAATTACATTAAGCCCGTTGAGTGCTTGAAAAGCTCAGCATCAAATGCAATTATCATCGGTAGCTTCCATTAGGATAATTAACTCTGATTGCGACCGTACGTAAATAATAAATTTGATAAAAACTTTTTATTTTTATGCATCGCTGGAAAAAATTGAGGAACATACTTTCAAGACACGTGATAGGAGTAACACGGATCCATCATATTTTACCTCCTAGTGCAACTCTGAATTGGCTTTGCACTAATACTAGGAGCAATTATTAATTTAAATTGAATGAAAAAAACAAAAAAATTATTTTAAATTTCTACTTGAATCCTTTCTTGAGTCTAAAAATGTAATACAAATTTAATCTCATAAAATAGTAGTAAAATTATTACGAAATTGAGATCTTTAAGAAAGTTTTTTATAAGTAAAATTTAGCTTGCAAATTTCAGAATTTAACAGAATTCCCTTGTGTATTTTTATTGTTTGCTGGTATAGAAAGAGAGCCGGAAGCACAAAAATAAATCTGCTCAAAGAGCGAAAAGCTCTTTTTCTACCTCTCGCCACAAAGCGCCGAGAGAAAGAGAGTCCACGTCATCAAAAGTACCGAGTGCTTGTTTGAGCTCATCATTGTGACTATTACTGTACAGTGGAGAAAGAAACAGACACCTATACTTCTTTCTCGCGAAGCAAGATTCGTGCACTAGTCGTCGCTACTGATGTAATTAAAAGGCACTCCAAATGTTTACACGCGTCTTTTCTATTCTATCGAATGAATCGAAGCATATAGGCACTTAATTAAAATCTTTTCAATTATTTTCACTCCACTTTCGTACGTGCAGCAATTCAATACCCCGTGCAAATTGTTTCTGAAATAGTCAAACACGCTAAATCGGTTGGAGTGAAGTTTCACTCCTGTAGAATCAAATGGTTACTCTAAATGGATAGAGTCTTTTAATTTCAGTTTCAGAGGAAAAATTGCACTTCTCTAGAGTGACTCTGTCAACGGAGTAGATCTACCTCTCACTGTAATTTTGAGTTAAAATTTGAACAACCTTTTCTAACATTTATTCATATTTTGGCATAAGAAGACCGTACTCAAAATTCCAAGAAAATCAGTGACCCAAACAAGTGAGACTCCTTGTTAGCTTCAGTGGACGGAGTTTAAATCTAGTCTTCGAGTGAACATTTGACTCTACTGGATTTAGCGTAAATAAAAAAAAAGTTATTAAAATTTTTGATTGCAAAGCGAATTGACGTAGGTAGCCAGGTAGCCGTAGGGTTTGATTAAAGGCGAGCCAGGTGCGCCATTACGTTCGAAACTTGATCCTCATTCTCGATATTGCGGCTCTTTCTTAGTCGCGAGCCATTCGGCCGGATTCATTGTCGGAGACAAGTTTGATTACCGCGGCCGGGGGGTGGGCAAGTTTACGCGGCTCGCAGGTCACCGAGCAGCCGTAAGTCCGAGCTCGGTTTACCCCACTCGGCTACGGGCGGGCACATTCGCCCCGGCGTCTGGTCCAACTGCGCGCGCTCCCCTTGCTTTACTGCACTCTCCATTCTTCCCCGCGGCGGGGGGCTTACGCTCTGTCTCGGCCCCGCGGCGGCACGCATCTGCTTGTAAAATAATAAGAGAACTTCGCCGCCGCGCGGCCGAGGGCTTTTACGGCTTGAAGCGCGACGAACAGACCAAAGTACGAACTCGCGGGATTAGAGGGGGAAAAGCGAGGAGGAACTTTCTTTCTCCCTCCCTCTCACTCGCGCTCCTCTTTTTTTCGCCGCGGCGAGACGAATTCGCGCGAGCGCGGAGGGGCCGACTCGCGCGAGCTTAAATAATTCATGAATCGTCGCGGGGAAGCCGCCTCGACACTTTGCGTCAAATCGCTTGATATTCTGAATTAAAAACGGCGGGATGAATTATTAACGACTCGAGCGGGAGGTGACGAGTGGTCGGGACAACGTTTTCTTTTTCTTTTTTCAAGATCGTCAAGGAGTGGATCTTGCGTCAACTGACAGCGACACTCGCGAGGCCCCGGACGAAATCGCGCGATCAAGGAAACTTCGCCGCTCGCGCCGCGGTGTTAATTATTCATAGCGAACGTCGACGTACCTATTAGTGCTCCGGGTAACACTGGCCCTGTTTCACTTACAAAGTGAGCCAAGCTGTGGGGGAAGGATGTTCTCGTTAATGAAAGAAGTACGGCTTTCTTTTGACAGGGTCTGCTTTTCTTCTGACGGCTCTCTCTCTTTCTCGCTCTCTCTCTCTCTCTCTCTCTCTCTCTCTCTCTCTCTCTCACTCTCTCTCTCTCTCTCTCTCTTTCTCAGCTCCCCTCTTTCTAGTTCATGCACTGCCCGGCTCCTGAAATACACTGGAATGACCACAGACGAAATTAGATCATTAACTTATCTAGTTTATGCTAAAAATATATAAAAAGCGCTTTCGCATTCCAAGTTGTCCTAGTTAAACGAACTTAATAATCCCGGAGGTACAAATAAATGAAGAGGTAGCGACAAACGGAAGGAAGCTGAAAAATCTGTTTTGCTGGCCATTTAAAGTTACCGTACTGTGAGTAAATTGGACGGACCTAAAGCTTCCTTTTTAATGCTTTAACACGTTTTCAAAATTCTGTTAAGTAGCATTGCAGTCGAGTTTTATTTTATTCATTTAGACGAAACACTAATAAAATGTCAGGGGATTCGTAAAGCGAAGATAGAATAATTTGTTTCTGTATCGCGTTAAGCCCTTGATTTTACTGATTAAAGAGTAAGCCTATAAAAATTAATAGATACTTTAATGCACTTTTTACAGCAGTTTAAATTATCGGCAATAATCTTCAATCTGATATAAGTAAACGTAAGTAATTTTCAGATCTAACACCGAGATTGTCGTTTGAGTCATCTGTTTGCGACTTACGTAAAAGCAATAATGCCGCGATAAGAAATATTTTTTATTTATTTATTTCTCGTATATTTCCGCATTGCTAGAGATTTCGTGCGTAAAAAAGGCGAAGCGTAAGCGGAGGAGTTACGGCATATTGGAAAATTTATCGATCCAATTCTGTTGAAGATGATAACGATGGGAGTAAGGTGGAGCTTGCGATTGCGACATGAAAAATTTTAACGTAAATACAGCCTTGATTTTTAATTAAATTTCATGAAACACCAGACGAAAACTTAGATAAGGATAAAAATTCAAATAATAAATTTTAGCGAAAGTTGCGACAAAATGTGTGAATCAAAGGTGAAACACCTCTCCTAGTTAAAATACCTTCTATAATTTTAATTAACCTAGCATAATTGCCAACAACATGATCAAAATTATTAATTAATTATTTATTAACTGACAATAAAAGTAGCTTTGATGACCGTAATTGAAATTGCTTAAAATCATGATATTAATTTAAGAGTAAAAATTAAAAATATTTTAATTTTCGTTGATTACAGCGAGTGATATCTCGTTATTTATTACATTATTAATATTGCAATTAAAAATGAAATTAACGTTATATCGTCTCCCCTAACGAAGAGAAGCTCGTTTCAATTCCAACGCGAAAAAAGCACATTTTGTAGTTCCCCGTAAAGAGAAACACATTTCGCGAGTTCCTCGCGAAGAAAAGCACATTTCGCGATTCCCCGCGAAAAAAAGCACATTTCACGAGATACCAGTGAAAAACAAGTACATTTCGTGAGTTCCCCGTGTAGAAAAGCTTATTTCGCGATTCTCCGCGAAAAAAAGCACATTTCACGAGATTCCAGTGAAAAACAGGTACATTTCGTGAGTTTTCCTCTTGAACAGCAGACATTGTTCAAAAACATTAAATGTTTTAAAACCGTTTAATAAACTTACTCTGGAAAATGTGTTCTTTAGACCCGCAAAAAGGCATATTTTACGAAATTTCCATGAAAAAAACTTGAAAAGTTCCAAATGTGCTTTTTTTCGCGGCAAAATTCGAAAAGTGCTTTTCTTCGCGGCATAATTCCGAAAAGTGCTTTCCTTCGTGGCAGATTTGAATCGTGCTTTTCTTCGTCGAAAAAAAATGAGATGTGCTTTTTCTCGTCGGAAGAAATTAAATGAGCTTTTCTTCGTTAGGAACAACGCTATATTTAGAAAAAAAAATGAAATTAACGATATATTCTTTTAAAAAATGAAATCTTTCTACGTAATTAATTATTACCCTATGAAAAATCGTCGTTAAGTAATTTTCGCCTCGATCAATCTGGCTCTTTGACAATGAAAGGGGTGCCAACGGCCATGAGCACTTCGCATTAATTTCTGTCTCCGACTGTAATCGTGGAAATTAAGATAATTCAATGGTTCGGAATGATACGAGAGCACATGAATAGACCATTAAGCGCGGAAAATCTACGAGACGTAGACGGACCTGAAAGATGCGTGAGCACAGTGCAAAGGAAGAACACTGCGAGCAATGCGTTTTAATTATATAGCGACTAGGGGGAGGGGGGAGAAAGTCAGAATAAGCCGCTGCTCTCTTGAGTGCACCGCGCCATTAGGGTTGAGATTATTCCTACTAATTATTTTAATTATACAAGTCCCACCCGAGGCGAGTTTTTAGCCAGTCGCTCGAACAAGACCTTGCAAGAATGATTTTTAATGAGTCCCTCCCTCGGCTTCCTTCTCTTGTACTTACTGTCCCTTTTTTTAATCTAAGAGGCTTCGCCGAGATTTATATCATAAGACCACCACAGACTGTTAAGGGTTCCTTGGGATTTTATCATTGTACACATACTTTAAGAAAACAGGAATTAAAGTGCTGTAATATTATTCACTGCGAGGGATCTTTTCACATAATAAGCCCTAAACGGTACTTAGTGTAACAGATTTTAAGCAAAAGCAAGTAATACTTAATGATTAGTTAACTATTACCAAAAGCTTGAGGCTATCTTACTGTCTTGAATCAATATTAAATATTAACAGCTTGAGTGCTACTCGGTATAAATGTGTACCATGAAAATTTGTCCTTTTAGCAGATGTAAAAAAATGAAAGAAAAAAATTATATAACAAATTATAATTACGTTTTACAGGAAGGCTATTTTTTAGCGTCAATTTTTCTATTTTGAACTGTAGAGTGTACTACGCCTGCACAATAAATATGTAAAAATAGCATAATTATTTATTTCAAGTACTTTATTTTTCGGTTAATATTTGCCGCTGAAATTCGTTTTCTCGTGCAGCTCCTCTAATTAAATTCCCGCAAATCATCACGAACTCACAAGCGACTTTTTTTTTCAGTAAACTGGTCGGAAAACTCAAGTACATGCTAATTCGGGTAATAATTCTTGTACAGAGGCTGAATTCAGCGTGCATAAATGCAAGCTACAACAATAAAGCAAGCTTAGCGCCAGCTCGAGTCAGGTGCAAAAAGTGGAAACTGAAAAATACAGATAAAAATGTGCTCGCGCGGTGCAGCCAAAGGATTAAATTGAATTCCAGCTTTGTTTTTTCATTTGTCCAAATGTAATCTAAATATAAATCTGAAAGAGGTCAATAAATAACTCGTTACTGGCTGCAATTTTGTCAGCCGAGACAATTGGTCGAAGTCAGCCGGTGGTGAAGCAGCTGCAGCTTTTTACCTTTTTTTTACCACTGACAAACTTTGTTTATTGTTTTCATACACACCATTCTAAATTCACCGGAGCTATCCGCACACCCTTAAATTGTCAATAGTATTTTGTTTCTTTCTCTTGACTTTCATTCAATTGCAGTAGCGCGCATTGCAATCGCGAAGGAAATACCGGGACAATTGAATCTAGATATGTAACTAAATGCAGTGGATATTACTCCTAATCTAGTTTATAAAAGACACTTGGCCTGCACTACTGCTACCTATTCTTTGATTAGTCTAACATATATCTAATAACCCCACATGTGTTTCACATTTATTACGGCATGAGTTAGATCAGTAGTTGTAATCACTGTGACTGGTTTTATCATTTAGAATATCTTATTTTTTTATAGCGGATGATTTTGCCGCTAAACTCTGAAATTGCACTTCCGTTTCTTTGTCGTTCCTTTCCTTTGCATCAACCAATGAATTTTTTGCTCTACGTTCGATATATCGCCATCTCCCTTTTATAGATAGAGATTTACCTATGATGCATTATAATTTTAGAAAATTTATACAAAAACATTTAGAATTCCTTTGCCTCGTGCCTGTTTCGGTCCCCCTTTCTCATTTTGTGTTCGGAATATTTAAATCGCGCGAATTCACGTGAGGGCTATTGATTTAACTTGAAGAAAATTGCGTGTATTCGCAGGTTTAAGTTGTGTTAATTTAGTGAAAGTGTATACACTAAAAGAGGAACAAGAGGGGGAGGGCCAGCGTTGGCGAACACAAACAGGAAAGAGAGCGAACAAGACAATCGCGCGCGCATGGAAAAGGAACTTGCGAGGTCCACAATTTAGAGCGAAGAAGCTAGTGCCCTGCAGGGAAGAAGAGGGGCAAAGCAAGGCATTATAAAGAATTTTTTCGCGTACAATTTCAAGCGTACCATAAATAAATTAAAAAAAGAAGCATTGGGATAGAGTGAGAAACTACATACATTTTTTCCTAGAAATTTTTTATAAAAAAATAATTAATTTTTCATTATTTTAGCCTAATTATATTAATTTCAAATTGAAGTTTATTTCATATTTTAAGAATCCTTTAGTAGATTTCGAACCTAAACTTTAGCAGTCAGTGCTTTTAAACATTCTATAATAATAACAATTTTGGTAATTATGAGTACTATTTTTTCTTTTACATTTATGTAATTAATTCTGCCAAATGCTTTAATAATAATTTTATCTATTATATATCTTACATTCTCTAAAGAATGCATTCTTTTACTAGTTACGTAGACTCTTGCAGTTTATCTGATTCAACTACTATTATGACTATACAGTTCCTCTCATTTTTAGTAGCTTTATTTTTACCTAAAGTCACACTAACATAAATGCAACTTTTATCACTCTATTTACTCTTGAAAAAATCAAGGCTAATTGGTAGTGGCATTATTGATTTCTTAGTATCAGTATTTTTTTATGATTTCAGCTGAAATTTGCAGCGATAATGCTTACTGATAAAAATGTTATCATAAATAACGCTGTGTATTCGTATAAAATATTAGTCAGTACGAGCAGTGCTCACAGACATCGTCGCGATGTGGGCAGTAACTTTATTAAACTTAGGACTTCTAGTCCTCAGTGCTTCAGCCTGTCGAGTGGAAATTGACGAATCTAAACAAGATATTAACTGGTGGAAAAATAGTGTGATTTACCAAATCTACCCCAGAAGTTTTAAGGACAGTAATGGCGACGGAATCGGTGATCTTAAAGGAATCACAGAAAAATTAAATCACATTGCAGATGCTGGTGCAACTGCTTTGTGGCTGTCGCCGATCTACTCAAGCCCTCAAAAAGACTTTGGCTACGACATTTCAGACTTCACCAATATTACCGCGGAGTTTGGCACGCTTGAAGACTTCGATAAACTGGTAACAGAGGCAAAAAAGTTGAAGCTCAAAGTTCTTCTCGATTTTGTGCCTAACCACAGTTCTGACCAGCACGAGTGGTTTAAGAGAAGTATTGATCGAGAAAAACCCTACGACGAGTTTTACATTTGGAGAGATGGTAAAAGAGATGCAACCGGAACGAGAATACCACCAAACAATTGGCTTTCCGCATTCGGAGGTTCAGCTTGGGAGTGGAATGATAAACGGCAACAGTACTACTATCACGCATTTGATAAAGGACAGCCAGATCTAAATTACCGTAATGCTCAGTTGGATCAAACAATGAAGGACGTTTTAACTTTCTGGATGAAAAGAGGAGTTGATGGCTTCAGAGTGGATGCAGTTAATCACTTATTCGAGGACGAACAGTTACGGGATGATCCAGTGTCAGGACAGCAGGTACCAGAAACCGATTTCGATTACCTAACTCACCTGTACACCAGAGATTTGAATGAAACGTACGATATTGTTGCATCTTGGCAAAAACTTCTGGATGATTTTGTAAGAAATTACAGAACAGATGGCAAACTTATGATTTTGGAAGCGTACACGTCAATTGAAAAGTCCATGCAATTTTATACCGTTGGCTCGAATCCTTTCAACTTTATGTTCATTGCCTCTTTAAATGATAAATCAACAGCAGCAGATTTTAAAGCAACTATTGGCGACTGGTTAAACGCCATTCCTCAAAATAAAGTGGCAAATTGGGTTGTTGGAAATCACGATAATCATCGCGTGGCAACAAGGTTTGGAGCTAATCGAGAGGATCAAATAACCATGCTAGCAACAGTTTTACCAGGTATTACTGTAGTTTACAACGGAGATGAAATTGGTATGGTTGATAGAGAATTTACATACGAAGAAACAGTAGACCCAGCCGGAATTAACGCAGGTAAAGACAGATATCAATTGAAATCCAGAGATCCAGAAAGGACTCCATTCCAATGGGACGATACAACTGCGGCTGGCTTTTCAACAAATAGCAAGACGTGGCTTCCTGTTAATGATAATTACAAAACTCTCAATTTGGCTGCCCAGATAAAAGCGGAAGTATCACATTATAAGGTATTCCAGGCTTTAACCAAGATAAAGCAAACTCCAGCTCTTCAAAGGGGCAGCACTGAAATAGTATTGGCAACAGAAAAGGTCCTTGCTGTAATTCGCAGAGTAACTGACTCTACTGTCGTTCTACTGATTAATTTTGACGATAATCCAGTAACACTTGATGCAAAAGCCTGGTTGAATATTCCTCAAAAAATGATGATCTACACAGCGAGTGCCAATTCTGGCCTGAAGATTGGTACTGAAATTGACGCAACGAAGCTGGAAATTCCTGAAGCAGCTTCTCTAATTTTGCATTAAAAGTGAAGAAAAATTCTATGTACAGTAAGCTCTGTATAATCATTGTACCTAATAAAATATCAAATCTCTTATTAATTTACTTTGTTTCTATCTTTGCTTAATAAAACTAAAAACCCTCTTAAAAAATGAATGCAACATTATTACTAAAAGAAATAAAATGTGTAAAACTCTTTAAATATTTGAAAATAAAATAATGTTTATGTATTAAAATTTATTGATTTAACCTCAGATTTATGGGGACTTTATTATTCGAATGAAAAGTAAAAATCTTGATTTATATTTATCCTTTTTATTTTTAACTATAGATGGCTGACGAGCAGATTATGCATTTTTAATTCACATTATAAGCGTTTTACGTACTTCTTAATTATCAGAATGCCTCGGTGAAAAGTTTATTTTTGCACTGAGTCGTGAGCTTACTAATACAGAATAACATAAAATTATAAATTACCATGTATACCTTTTGAGTGAAAATTAGCCTTTACACGATTTCTTTTATAAATTAATTTCATCGAATCGATTACAATGAATTATCTCTTTAAAGTTAATTTTCTTTTAATTGTAGGGTCTGAACATTTTATTTCTTTACATTAATTAGTGACGGACAGAATTAAACTTGAAAATCTATTAAAAAAGGACTTCATTATTATTTTATTTTGTTAATAATAAATCCCTGTAAATTATAATGAAGTAGCATTTAATTCGTGAGGTGACTCTATCCCCAAGGTTAAACATTGATATAACTTTGATTTACAAATTTCGAAAATAAGATAAATAATAAAAACTAGTTTCTTCTCGCTTCTTTATGTCTACTAAAACAATTAAAAGTAGTCAATCTATAAACTGCAGATAAGATGATTATCTAAAATTGATTGTAATCGCTGATAGTGTAGTATAAAACCTCCAGTCCTTCCGTTAAAGATAGTCAGAACAATGTGGAAGTTACTATTGATAGGCTTCGGCCTCACAGCCGTTTTACAAGTCAACGCGAACAGCAAGAAAAATGAATGGTGGCAGAACAGTATTATCTACCAAGTTTATCCGCGAAGTTTCAAAGACAGCGATGGGGATGGTATCGGGGACCTGAATGGCATCACCAGTAAGCTGGAGCACATTCGGGACACTGGTGCTGTAGCTCTCTGGCTTTCGCCAATCTTTGAGAGTCCGCAAGTAGATTTTGGATACGATATATCAAATTTCACGAATATCGATCCAGTTTACGGAACTCTTTCGGATTTTCGTAAGTTGATAGCCAGAGCTCGAACATTGGGCTTGAAGGTCCTGTTGGATTTAGTACCGAATCACAGTTCGGATAAGCACGTTTGGTTTAACAAAAGCGTGAGTCGCATAAAACCTTTCGACGACTACTACATTTGGAGGGACGGCAAGAAAGCTGAAAATGGTACCATACTTCCACCCAATAACTGGCGGTCTGTATTTGGAGGATCCGCTTGGCAGTGGAGCGATGAGCGCAAACAGTTTTATTACCATCAATTTGCAAGTGCCCAACCAGATTTAAATTATCGCGATCCAAATCTTCGCAGAGAAATGGAAAGTGTAATTGAATTTTGGTTGAACGAAGGAGTAGATGGTTTCCGAATCGACGCCATTATTCACTTATTCGAGGATCAAAATTTACGGGATGAACCTTTGTCAAACAAACCCGGAGCCACTCCAGATGAATACGACTACCTCGAGCATTTGTACACAAAGGACCAAAACGAGACGTACGACGTGGTAAGCCGCTGGCGACAAATAATGGACAACCATTCAGAAACTCACAACAGCGATTTGAAATACGCAATTGTGGAGGCAGGTTCGCCTTTGCCCCTGATGATGAAGTACTACGAAGTCGGTGTGGATCCCTTCAATTTTATGTTTATCGCGGAACTGCGCAACAGCTCCCGACCCTGGGACTATCGGCGCGCGATTAATTCTTGGCTGACTAATGTACCGAAGGGCAAAATCGCCAACTGGGTCGTTGGCAATCACGACAATAGTCGAGTCGCGTCGAGATTCGGCTACAATGGCAGCAGAGCCGACCAGATATCAATGCTCTCCAGTATTTTACCAGGGATTACGGTCATTTACAATGGAGACGAGATCGGTATGAGGGACCGAGCGATGACCTTCGAGGAAACGGTCGATCCAGCTGGCTGCAATGTAGGCAAGGACAAGTATTACTTAAAATCCCGAGATCCCGCGAGGACCCCCTTTCAATGGGACGCGAGCGTCAGTGCGGGATTTTCGTTAAATCCCAAAACTTGGTTACCGGTTCACGAGAACTACAAGAGTCTTAATTTGGAAGCGCAGAAGAAGGCCAATATCTCTCATTTTAAAGTTTTCCAGCAACTCGCTAAACTCAAGAAAACTTTGCTACTTCAGCGCGGCATAGTCCAGGTCTTTGCTCTTGAAAATCGAATTCTCGGCATTGTTAGGAGATTACCTACCCGTGCAACCACAGTAGCATTGCTAATCAACTTCGACGAAACGCCTCGTAAGTTGAATTTGAGAGTATGGTTACAGGTACCGGATTACATGAAGATATACGTTGCAAGTGTCCAATCTAATTTGCAAGTAAATTCTACCGTTAAAACGACCGAATTTTTACTTCCTGCTGCTGCGTCAGTGGTTTTAGTGGCAAATGCCTAGAATTGAAATTTGTACTAATAAAGTTCAGTTGATTAATGTTACAATCTATAACATGTAAAAATAACGCCAAATAAAAGATAATGCAAGTATTGTATTTCGGTTATTTTATTTCATATTTCAAATGTATTTAAGAGACTGTCATATACCGACATAGTAGTTTTTCATATCATTCAATAATTTTTAAGTTTCGTAATTAATTTGGAGCAGACATAAATTTAATAGGAGTGATTGGCCCCTTAAGCAGACGACACAACATAGTCATTGACCCTAACCATAACCATTGACCCTAGCTACGACAGTGATTTACCTCATTTCCTTAAGGAAACGGGGGTCAATCACTATCATTGCGGTCAATTGTAGGAGGATCAATAACTGTACCCTTTACCCCTAGTCTTTAATGAATTATGATCAAATGAAAAATTGTAATATTTTCAATTTTTCACCACATAAGCTTTTTTTAATTCTTATTCTAAAAAACAAGTAAAGTTGCTTTGAACCTCAATGTTAACTATAACATAAACATTTAACATAATTAAAAAGTTTTTATACTTAATGAGAAACAAAATTTAATAACGTGCTAGTTAGTAGTTGGTTTTGAAATAATTAGAGAATTTTAGACATTCTAACTGTAAGTAACAAATTCTATGATTTTAATTTATGTTAAAATGAAGTGTTAAATAAATGAAAATCATAATTGTACAAGCAATAAAAAAAAGCCGTCAATGTCTTATCGTAGAATCCATTTATCTCTCAATTTCCATCATCTTTATAAATTCGTTACCTTGAATAGCAAAGCAAAAAATAGCTTGGTTAAATATTTTATTTAAACGGATGTTTCCATTATTTACTTTATTTTCTTTATTTAAGCAGACTTTTAAATAGACATAAAAATTATTAACATAATTTATGCGAGCGCTTCTAAAACAAATATGAACAGAATCGATGGCATATTTGTGGTTGAAGCATGTTGTTGCTACGGTTGACATTTGAATGAGGGTTCGGTAATAGCTTGCTGCCAAATGAGATGCCCTGCTAAGCAACGAATGTTGTCGCCTCGTATTACGATAACCTGATGTTGACACAGAACGAAAATGATGAAAGTATTGATCAGTATTTCATCTGATTCCACGCAGCGAAAAACTTTTTTCTAAAAAGTGCAACTGACGTAAAAAAAAGGGGGAAAAGTTTGGCTAGTTTTTTGCAAAATTTATTGATTGCGTTGCGTCGTAACATTTTTTAGATTGTACAGTAAATAGTGATTTTTATCGCAAGACTTTTTTAGCGGAGGTATTGCTTCCACAGAGGAGCAGGACCAATCACATTAAGTGCCCACTTTTCAAGTAGCTATATTCGCTCAAGGTTATTTCATAAATTTGTACAGTAGCAGAGAAAACGGAGGAAAATATGCAAATTGTTAAGCCCCGACGCAGTTAAATATTTGCTACTTAATTATCTTATACTGTTTCATTTCAATGTAAACATTTAATGTGCTCAAATACTCGAAAAATTCTCGCTAATTTTTTCCAGTTAATTATTAATTGCTTACTGAAATGAAAATTTTATTGCCGATTTAAATAATTTAAATTTAAATTTCATGAAAATGATATTCTCATTTTTGCGAGCAATCATTTAAAAATTGCATTATCGAAAAGTAAAAGAAAATAATCGACGCGCATTTCAATGCGAATGATGTATATGAAATTGAGTCGTGGCCGCTGGGGTTGACTTGAAAAATTGCAAGAAGACCGTCCTTATTTGTCACGCGATAATAACTTGTCGCTTCTTAATTAACTCTTGAATTCCAGAGACTCCCTGAGCTACTTTATGCGGTCGCAGTCGCAACTCGACGGCAAAAGTACCTCGGGCGCGGCGTCGCGTGGAACTTTGACGAAAAAATTTTTCCAGTAGCGCCCGCAATTCCAGACGTTTGCTTTATTTATGCTCTCTCCCGGGCCATCCGAAGCCTTCCGCCTGCCTTCGGGAGAAAATTAGATTAAATTATTTTTATCGGATAGAGAGGGCGCGCAAATCAGCTGTACGTAAAAAGCTCCCTTTTGCCCCGGCAACGCCTCCCCCGCCTCTGTCTTTGGCGCTTTAATTTATTTTCGCGAAAGGAAAGTTTTATCGAGTGTGAGAAAAGGGGAAGGGACGGGAGGAAGGGAGATAGTGTGCCACTTCAAAGAAAAACTTTTGCACAGCCTCGCGCGGAGTTCCTAAATAACTTGTGCTACTGCGCTATCGTCTTTGCAATCTTTAAGAAATTAAAGAAGCCCCTGCAAAATCTCAAAGCAGCACCTCTAATGCATTAAATTTTTAATCAGATTGAACAGGTTTTTTTTATCACCGTCATTTCTGCTTCAATTTAAATTACTCCCTACTTTGGTTTCTTATTATAGCGCTCTTTTTGATTTGATATATTCAAAAGTATAGAGGTGCAGTTGAATTGAATCAAATTTATTATTAAATTGTGAAACGTATCGACGGATAGAGTTACCGTCTTTCTGGAGCACTAATTCTGTTGTACTATGTTGATCAAATGTTTATTTATAGCTAATTGTAAGTATGAGTCCTTTTTCTTTTACTTTGATAAAAACCCTACATTTTTCAAACATTAAAATAATCAAATTAGGACTGCACTGTATTAAACAAATACAAGTAAAAGCAATCTATTAATAAAATATAAAATAAACAGTAAAACGTCAAAAGATCTAGTTTGCTCTTCATTTATTAATCCCGTGCGCGGACATAAAAGCTCTACGAAAACTAACAGAAATCCATTTTAAAGATATCACAGACTGACATGGTAGAATAAATTGCAATAGTTTCTTGTAAAATTTACTACAGTTTTAGTAAATTTTATAAGAAACTATAGTAATTTTTCCAATACTAGCATGTGAGAACATCAACATTGACTACTGCAATTTTTAATAGAGTATTTTTCTCGTATATTTTAAATTGCTCCTACTGGTGACTCGTCAAAGGCGACTCGATGGAACGTTACAAGATTTTTAGCGGCAAGTAGTACGAGCGCAGATTAAACCGGGGGAATGGATCTAGGGATCGCATATAAATGCAAATGGAAGAACCGCGTTGTCATGTAAAATTTAACACTAATAGTTTTTTTTACGCCGCGGATATAGCGAAGGCACGGGTCTCCTCTAAAATCGAATTTCTATTTTAATCCGAAAAAGTTCCGGAGGAGCGTAAACGATTTCATAAATCCGCGGGCGGATGGGCTATGTGTGACCGAGCGGGCGGCGGCTGGCATGTCACGCGAATTTTCCCGGCGCCCGCTGGATTCCGCGGCTTAATATCCGCGCGATCCGGATAGTCAATATCATTGTACAGTTTATACGGGGTGCCTCGCCCGTCCCAACCTCCAAAAATAAAATGTAATCTGGGGTATGTGGCCGCCGCTCTCCTGTGCGACGGCGCGGACAGAATCGGACTGCGGCGCGCGCCGGGGGGTGCCGGCCGACTGTTTTCGTACGGCCTATTTCCCCACAGATTTTACGAACGAGCGCGGCTGAATTAGCTGCAATAATATATTTTACGATGCCGCGCCGGCACGAAGGGGCGGGCTTTCAAACTTTGTTTCAATTTTTTTTTCTGCTTTTCATTCCCGTCCGGGCGACGGTTGCACCGAAACTTTTTTTCACTCTTTTCGACTGTGAATTAACACGGCTCGTTTCGATTGTTTCGCGTTATTGGACATGAAAACAGCCGCGCACATGGGGTTCGATAAATTCTATAAAAATATTATATTCGCTGATCAAATATTTTTGTTATTCGGAGTGATCGACGTTTTACCGACAGATTTTTACTCAAAAATTTGAGAAAATTATTGAAACTTTTACAAGAAATTACCGTAATGAAATTACCATTATGAAATTTCCCGTAAAAATTTCTAGCAGAGCTAACCGTCTCTCCTTTTCATTCTTTGTCGAAATTTTTACAGCGATATTCTTGGAAAATTTACGGAAAAGTCTTTCAGCGAGTTTAAAAGAATTCCACAGGCGTACTAAATTTTTCATTTATTTTAGCTTATGCTCGGAAAGAATTTTTCGGTATAAATTATACGGGGAAAAAATTAATCATATAAAGTTAGCCATTCAGGTAAATGTTTTAAAGGAAATCTCCATCATTTTTGTGAAGCTTGCGATTTCTACCATATATAACATTTACAAGAACTGATCTTGTCAATTTTACGAGACCAGCAAAATTCATAATTTTTTTCCGTACCCTTTTAATATAAAATTTCTCGGTATTCATTTATTATTCCAATTGAAATACGAAACTCATATCAAAATATTTTAATTTTGCCCCATAGCCATTAATAAATGAAATTGCTTTTTCAAATGCTCGCTTCATTTATAATTTTCATAATTTTTTTCATTTCATAATTTCACTTCATCATTTTTTTTAAGACAAGAAAATTCACTCCACCTAAGTGATGAAAGATTATAAAATCAATGCATAAATTAAACATTAAAATTTTAAGTACAAAAACTTTCACTTAAACCTATAGAGTGACGTAGTGGTTGGCTATACGTTGTAAAGAAAAAAGCGATTTTGCTTCGTTCCACATAGCGTGCGAAAGCTCCTTAGTGCTCTCGATACGGCTTATCGAGGAAACCTTGGACCTCGGGTCAACCAATCTAAAGCTGTGGACATGCACGTACGCAAAGGGGCTCGAGCCATAAGCGTCGCAAAATTGAGTAGCAATCACGCCATACGCTGTAGGGTCAAAAGCTCGGGCAAAGCTCGCCGGCATCATCGGGGGCGATTATTTAACGAAGTTCCATAATTGAAGAATTATTGATTGAAAGCTTTCGCAACTGATAGCCATCGTGACGGAGATGGCCCCCTTGCCGGGCGTCGCGCAGTTAGCGTCTCATCGCTGCGGACTACGCTGATAATTGCATTAGTCCGGTTGCGACTCCGAAGCTCTTGGCCCCCTCCACCGCCCCGCGCCGCGGCAGTAGGTATAGGGTCCTTTGAGCGCGCCAGGGACCGAATACCAATCAGTTATGTCAATTGCCCCCAACAATGTAATGAATGGTAATTGCCGGCGCTGCACTCGGGCTATCTCGCGGCGCAGCGCGGCAGCTGCGCGACACATACCGCTCAATCGATTTGGCGACCACGACGCCGGCGAGCCAGTGACGTGTATCTCGTTGCGCGCAGCTCTCTCTTTTTTTTGTATTTCGTCCGAAGGGGGGAAAGACGTTGCACCTTCTATCCCCTCGCCGCTAAATCTTTTCAGCTAAGCGCCAGTGCAGGAGGATTTACGGCGATTAAATTTTGAGGAGGCGAGTTGAGGAAAAGCGAAGTATGAAAATTAAATAAGTCGGTTGAATTTAAATATTTATGAGGGCTTTTGATTAGCGAAAATGCACCCGGCTGGAGTCGCGAGTGCGCCGCTGAATCGCGCATCCGGCCGAGTTGAGCTCGAAAATTGTCGGAGAGTGTTTTTAGGCGAGTTTCCTCGGCTTCAAAGCGATTAGCCGCTCTACCGGCGTCAATGTTTCATTCGAAACGGCTATTACTCAGTATGCGTAGTTGAGAAAGAGGCATAATGGAGCACTTGGACGTAATGGAAACGGTAGAAAAATAAAGTGCTAAAACAACAAAGATGAATGCCAGAAAGTTTTATTGTTGCTGAAGAGAAAAATTTTGAAAGAGTACTCTTTTTGTCAAATTAAAAAAAAATACAGTCGCTGAGAAAAAATTTTAAATGAAAAATAGTTTATTAATAGACTTTCTTCTAAAAGAATTTTTTTACCAAGTGTCCCATTTTCCTGCGTGTCCAATTGTACTGTGCTACCTATATTAAAGGTTGTTCTATTTATTCATAAAAAGAAATTTACAAAAAATTTTCGTTTCTTCGTTTTATAAAGCTAAATGAAGCATATACAAGTACACGTAAAAAGAGGGAGATTCAACAGTGGGCGATTTAAGCGACGGATCTGCACTAATATTGAATTGACGAAAATGAAACTTCTAAAAATATTTTATTTATAATATTCTAAATTGAACAAATCAAAGTTTAAGATAAATCGTTAAATATCGTATTTTTTTAAGTAAAATAAAAAATGCAATCTTTATTTTTAGCCTTATAAAATTAAAACGCCTTTCTATTTTAGAATAAAGTAATTACTTTTTTAACGTAATAAAATTTAACATGCCTTTCTATTTTAGAATAAAGTAATTACTTTTATACCACGTTAAATGTACATTTCCACATCCCCAAAAAGAAAAACAAAAATTGTTTAGTTTAGCAATACTAAAACTAACTAAGCAATGTCTGTGCTTAAAGTGTGAAGAAGAAATTCGACGAATAAATTGGTACTTAATTTAAGCACGCCTGTTTTAAATTTCCAAAACAGAGTCCCGCATTTAAAAAAAAAAAAACTAATTACCCTTCGCTCGCAATGACTTAATTTTCCCGCGAATCCGTTTCGATTCTAACGAGCTCTGCAATTTTTTTCCCTCCCGGATAATTACTCGTACGTGCGTAGTTTTCGATCTCGGGAATTCAGTCGGTGCACGCCACTTCGGGATCAGCCGACTCGTTTACATTTGGCGCGCGATCGCAGCGCGTCGAGGGGTGAAGGCGGGGGATGAGGGCGAAAGGTGCGGATAAAGCGGACGGGTGCGGATACGCGTAACGCGATTACGGGGGGGGGACGCGCCGGGTATAATTATTTGCTAGGGATAAGCGCCCGGCCATAGGTTGACGAATTGTTCGTTTCGCGTTAAATCCAAACACGCGAAGGGAAATGGTCGGCGCGCGTGCCCTCTTCCAAGGGTAAACAGCGTAATTGATTGCGCGCGCGCGCGCGCGCCGCGGCATCATCATCAATCAATCTTTCGCATTTCACAATCAAACTTCCATCGATTCGTCCCCTCGTCTCGGTTTGTTTGCCAATTTCACCGAGCGATCTCCCCGACCCCTGCGGCGCGCACTTTTCACTCCCACGGCGCCACCGGAACTTTTCTATTTTCGCCCCCTTTTTCACTGCCCCCGCACGCACTCCGGCGCGATTGCGCTTTGATCCTCTTTTTCCTTCGACCCGCTCCTTCCGGTCGGGATTCGATCGTCGATAATTAACGCGAAGGCCGCCGACGAGCCGGCGAAATTCGAGTTTATTTGCTATTACCGCACGCGCTCGTTCTGCGCGCTCCGATTGAAATCTGATGATTATTGTCTCCGGCGTTGCGATAATTGACGCCGCAAACTAACAAGCGTCGATGCCCCTCGAACTGGAGGACTAGGAAAAATTGCAATTTCGTAGTGTACTCGAAAACTAACATTGAAAAATTGCAAACTTATCTTGGAAAATTTGCTAAACTTTTAAGAAACGGTAGCATAGATTAGAATAGCGTTTTTGCTTTAAATTTTTAAATATTTATAAATTTTTAAATCCTTCGTAAAATTTTCGCAGTCTGAAATTGAAAAGAATTTTTTTTGAGGTCACACCTTTTTGACAAGGTCTTTCTGGTTCCTTTGTGTTTTTCAAATATTTTTTCCAGTTTCTGTACCCCAGTTGTTTTATGAAATTCCAGGATTCGCACGTATGTTATAACAAATATTTATTAGTTCATAGCCTATATTGACCTGCAGGTACCCATATTTACCTCTTTAAAATTTATTAAAAAACTATTGCAAAAATTCCAAATGACAATTAAAATTTACACGAAAATAGCTCATTAAAATTTTGTAGCATAACTTTTCTCTCCACGAATATTTTTCTGTTATCTCGTAAAATTACCGTTAAAAATGCAGTGCAATAATTGAATTTCATTAAACTCATTTAATTTCTTGTCCGGGAATTACGTTCAAACGAATTTTCACAATGAGCGTTCGTACAGTCGGCTGAACGTCAAAAGCGGGCGACCAACAAAAGCGGCGAAAAATATTCTAATTCCCTTTTGTAAAAGTCGCTGAATCTTTGTGGGCTGAATCCCGAGAGGTAAAGCGGGAGGAGTCGGTCGCGATTTGTTTGCGTTGGCTGTCGCGAGCCAAGAGTCGAGTATAACGCGCGGTTTTACAGCCGCGGCTCCCGTTCGCTTCGCAAATATATTAGGCGGTGACGAGCGGCCCGCGCAATTTTTTTCTCCCGGTGCCTCCGCCGTTGTAAATAAACTCCGGACCTCAGAAGCGCGTCGCTTGTCTTCCATTAGTCGAGCGTGCGGTCCGCGCATTGTCGACGAAGCGGTGGCATGCCGCTCGCCCAATTTGAGGGCCATCGCTCCCGCCCGGAAATTTGCAATTTCGTCCTCTCGTCGGGGAGCGCGTTTTTTCCTCCTCCGCTCAAAGTGGTCAGTTCGCTCGCGTCGGCAATTTCCCGTTCCATCGCCATTTTCCGGGCGAAAATATGATTTTAGTTGGAACGAAAAAAAAAAGTTTGTGTACAATGCTAAGTTGGGAAATTATCCAGTCTAACTCGCGCGGATATATATGGTAAGTCCTTTCTCTCACTTGCTGGCGCAACGTTGGGGCGCGTGATTGACTGAAGGAGGCACCGTAGAGTCGCGGCGCCGCTAGTTTACGTAAGCTGGAGCAAAGTTATATTAGTTGGTCCACCGCAAATTTGCATGCTCTAAAATCCTGATATTGCGAATTCAATTGATTTCTCCGAGATTGAATCAGAGTATGTTTTTTAATTAGTTTTGAAAAAACTAATTGATTTTATGAAAAAGTGATCTGGTTTTTATTGCATTCGGTAGAAAAAAGGAAGGATTGTTAGACTAAAAGCAAATTTGAAGGAATAGGGAACTTGTTTGTTTTTCAAATTTGATTGCTGTGGACAGATTGAAAAAATTCGTAAACAAAAGTTTCATTGACAGTTTTTGATCATTTTTTTTTTTTTCATAAATAATAAAAACTGTCACGCGTGATGTGGCGTACAGATTTCTGACTATGCGTATATATACATCGGATACACAGATTTTGTTAGCTACTACTGTTCTAGCAAGTCACTTCAGATTCCTACGTTACATTACGTGGCAATGATTCTAATAGCAATTAAATCTTTCGCTATATTCAATATTTAATTTCATAATGATTAGACTATTTAAAAAAATGTTTCCGTAGATCATTTCGTCTATTTCAGAACCAATTCAAGTTCCTTATTAACAATTTAAAGTTATATATTGCAAAATTTTCGAAGTTTTCATTTCATAATTAATGGTTTTAAATATACCACAAAGCATTGATTATTGATATTAGTCATTAACCTACCTGAGTCGTGAAAAAATTTATGACAATCATTTTTCATTCTGTAACTTTTAAAGGAATTTCTTTTTTAACATTTAAATTTATTGACAGAGTCGATAATAAATTGAATTATTTATTGAAATGCGATATGACACATTTTACGGACTTCATATAGAACGACTGCTCCATTCTTCATTGATGAGTACATTTTTGTACTGGAAAAGCTGATTGAAATGTGAAGAACACTAATTATAAATTTGTTAATAATTTTTCATGAAAACTCAGTAATCTCGCTTTTGTAAAAATTCTACAAAACTTTTTTGAAAACGAAAAGTTTAACCTTACATAATTTAGTCGGATTTAAAATATAATTAGTTTAAATCTTAAAACTACGAATATTACTGAACTATTTCTAGTGAAACTGTGGAAGCTTTCAGAACGGAGTACCACGATCTCTGAATATACGTGCGGTCACTCGTTTTTTAAATTCAATATAAAATGCATTAAAAAAAAATTGCATGTAAAATAACGATTTCAAAAATTTTGCATCGTTACAATTTATTCTTTATCGTTGGAAAATCCAAAAAGTTCATAAATCACGCAAACCTTTCACCCTGCGACAAAATAAAAAAAAAACTGCGCCATTCTCTTAATTTGAAATTTCTACTAAAAATCATCCAGCAAGTGGAGTCAGCGACCAACGCTTTTCACAAAGTCGCGCAGAAAGGATATTATCCCCGGCGGTCATAATGCGAAAGTCGATAGCAAAGCGGATATTTATTTTCCTGCAACTTTAACCATTCGGATACAGTTGTATATAAAGCAGTTGCTCAGCTCATTACAGATGCCATTACCTGTTGCTTTGGCTTATGCCGAGAACTAATCCGGACTAGAGATGGGCATTGATATTCTCAATGAAACTCTAGCTCGTCAGTTTCATATTAACACTCAAATAATATACTTCCGATGCCCTTTTTCTTTTCAAACGATGAAAAGAAACTTTCCTTTTTATAAAAAAAATATTAATATTACGCACTGAAGGAGTAATTGAAATTGGGTAGAGCTTTTTATCACAGACTAATGAATCCATTAACCCATCAAAATTCATCGTATCAATTTGGCCAGTGACACCTGCTGAAATGAATGAGCGTTAAACCATGAATTCATAATGATGAGCAACAATATGCAAAATTGCCAACGCGGTATAATTAAATATCTGGAGCATAATTAGGGCTCATGGATTTTAACAAGAAAAAATAGAAATTTGCTCCAATGACATTATACTAAAACAAATGTTAAATCAATTTAAGTAAATTGTTTAAGTATATATTAGTTAAATTTTTAAGTATTTATTAATTCGACAAACAAAATTTTATGTTACCAAGATTCCAATTTTTCTTCAAAATAGTAGAATCCCGTCTTAATGCAAATGTATTAGCATGAAGAAACGCTGCAAGGAGTTACATCCGGATACGGTCAGCCTTACTCCTTCACTGAATTTTTTAAAACTCTCCTAATACTA
>UXGC01001180.1:0-24913 GCA_900480045.1 Eurytoma adleriae
CTTCAGATTCTGAAAGAGCGGGAAATTTTACGTTCAGATATGTATCCATGTTATGGGTCAAGGTCATCCATGTGGGTCAAAATCTCTTCTTTTGCCTGATCTTTTATGACTGGATCATTCGGTCAGTCATTACAATCTTCTATGTACAGAAATGATTCCAGATCCATCGTATGACGTACATCCTTTGAATGCACCACACATCGAAATCTCCCCGTAGTAACTTATAATTCAATCAATTGAATAATTACAGCATCCGGCCCCGCTGTTCAGCGGTCCAACGCGATTTCCGACTTACCCTCGCCAAACACCAGACCCTAAGCAAACACCCCGTCCGTGCCACGCCCCAGTCATTCGCCGGCGATAGTACACACGTGAGGCAGGACTGCTGCGAAGTTGGCCGCTATCTTCGGCGGGTGGCAGGATGCAAAGCACATTAGTCAACGGCCGTGTGAATAATTCTTAACCGGCTCTCGCTCGCCGCGCAACGGCGCTCCTCGCATTGTCGCGGGGAGACGGAGCGCGCGGCCCAAGAGGTATTAATGGACCAGGCATATTTCCCCTGGGAAGGCCGCCGGCGGGGACTTGGCTGTTGCTCATAATGAAATGTCAAGATGAGCGCGGAAAGTTACACTTCGTTCCCCGCGAGCGCCAGACGCGCGCTACAGCAGTCGGAGCGCGAGGATACCCCGGGGCTGCGTCGCGGATCTTCGACCGCGGAAGAGGCCGGTTGAAATATTTAGGGCGCCGCTTCACTGCGAGGCGGGGGAAGCTCGCTTACTCCGAGCCCGAGCCCCTCGAGCGCGAGACTTCTGGCTCCTAAGTGGCTTTCCGTTCTGGATGCTCTGGTAAGAGAGATGAGTCAATTGAATGCCAGCGCGCGGGGTTCGTTGCCTTCGGCAAAGGCTGGGAGATCTTGCAGGGGATGTTGTGATATTTTTTATGAGGTGTACTTTGCCGATTATTGAGTTTGTCTTTATGTTCTTTAAATTGGTTGTAACTGAGAGAGGTTGAGCAATATGCTCAAGGGGGCAAGCCTATGTTTAATGCTCTGAAAATAAATTACAGAAAAATGATTGCCAAATTTCTTCTTATGTAAGTACAGAAAAAATAACTTTACCTAGCGAAAGTACATACGAAAACCAACAGTTTTTCACTTGACAGGTTCATTTATACACATTAGTTAGTCTGAACCTGCCGTCTGATTCTGCAACTGATTTTGTCGAAGAAATTCATTTGTGACAGACTTTAGTATGAACCAGTTGATCAAATGAGCTGAAATTTTCAGAAAATCTCCTTACTATGTTTCTTTGTATTATGGGTGAAGCGGATTTTAGAAAGCCGATATATTTTTAATTAGACTGTACAATATATCTGTTTGTTAATTACTTTTAATACTGTTTATATTTTAATTAATTCGCAAAATAAAAATATATCGGCTTTCCAAAATCCGCTTCGCTCATAATACAAAGAAACATAATAAGAAGATTTTGTGAAAATTTCAGCTCATTTGATCAACTGGTTCAAGCTAAAGTCTGGTACAAAGGAAAATCAGATGCAGAATCAGACGGCAAGTTGTAAATGAACCTGACCAACTAATGGATGTAAATGAACCTGACAGGTGACAAAATGTTGGTTTCTATATGTACTTTCGCTAGATAAAGTTATTTGGCTTGCCCCTTAAAGGTTTTTGAGAACTGTCTTTATACGATTCTTTGTAGTCAAATTGTTACACCCGCCCGCATGTATACTACACAACATACACAGCCCCAGCTGTAAGTTTACTTGTTTAAAGAGTGAGAAAATCACAAAAATACACTGATTCTCCGGTTTTCACTGTTCTGAACATTGATGAAAGGAATGATCACCTACTTTTTGGGTGACGGGAAATATTTATCACCCGTTAATTTATTGAATCAGAAGTTGAAAATGATATAAGAAACATTTGTACATTGTCATTACCAATCACAATGAATTTAGGAGAAAATACTTTAGAGAGTGTATGTATGTTGCCTTTTATGCACAAACTAATATAGTACGGCCCACCGGCGTTGAATACAAGAGGGTCGCGTGTTTCAAAACATGATGTAAGAAGTAGACAAGGTTGTGAGATTGGTCACCGACTTGTTCTCTTGTGACAATCCTAGCTTATATAAAAAAAAAAAAAAACAATTAACTTTGTGATAATTGACTCGTCTCATTTATTGAACCTCACTTTGGGAATTGTCCCATCTCCTCACTCAAATAACTACACCTTCTCTTCCTTACGAGCATCCAGTACCAATCTATTGCGGCAATTAGGACCTGACGAACAGCGTCAGGTGGGTCATTATTCAGATTGTGGAATAATTGTCACACATCGCCGGAACTGTTACGGTCAAGGTGAAAGCCACTAGCATTCATCCTCCGATATCACCAAGTGACTCCAGTAACCCCAGGCTGTGGATGATCAAATCGGCTGCCTAAGCCCTCTGGATGCTTTTGGTTTAACTTCGCACGGAGGCAGCACATCCCCATACTCGTAAGTGCCATGTATTGGTCTTACTCTAATCAAGTAGCTGCATGAGCATCAGCTTATCGGTGACACTTTGTCACTGGATCTCTTACTCGAAGAGGGATCGATGGCTCTAGGTTCGTAGAGAGCTTGATGAGCAGGGTTAATACAGCGTCCTCTTCTCGCCCATTTACGAGAGTCATAAAAGTCGCTATTCACTCAACCGAGAGTTTGTAACATCAGCAATACTATTGTTGTCCTTTACAGTGACAATCTATTTTAATTATTTTTAAGAAAAAAATAGATAGCTTTGTTTGCGAAGTAAAATCAGATCAATATAGACATATGTGTCCTAATTAATTAAAATCGAATTGATAACAGTATAATAATATACTTGTTTACCATTTGCATTTAATTTGGTATGTCAAGATTACTATTAACGTATGCATTAATTATTAAATGTTAATCAAATAATTAAAATAATTATCTTTTAAACAATAAATGTCCTCCATAATTTAAGCTTTTTGACGTTTGTAATTAAACATACATTAAAAGTTTTAGTAAAAATCAGAAAATTAAATTTTAATTATTGTCAACGCTTTTATTGTTACTTTGCTGTGAAGTTATTGGCACTTAATTCTTAATGAAGCATTTTTCAACTGCATAGAAAATTCTGAACCATTCTACAAGACTTTATCAGCACGGAAACAAAACAGTCGCGTAGGCGCAGTTTATCAAAACCCGAACACATTTTTTTTCGCATTTAAAGTTTGAATTTCCGCAAAATGTCGAATACTATTCAACGACAAATTTTGATTGATTTAGTGGCAGTCGAAGATGAAATATTCATAGCCGTCAAACGCACCAGCAAAAAAAAAGGAAATAAAGCGCGGTTCATAAATCAACACGATTTTTCATGTTTCAGAGTAAGCGAGATAAACAGGACATCCGCTAGCGCAAGCCCTCGGCCCGATAGCGAAAAGATAAAGCTGCTACCTTCGATCAGGGATGATCGGACGAGGCAGAGCGGAAAACAAGCAAATGACATTGAAGTAAAAAAACGCGTTCGAAATTCGCGCGCGAGCAAAAAAAAAAAAGAAATAGAGCTTGCGCTACTCCAATTAGTCGAGTAGTCGCGGAAACACGGCGAGGGGTGGGGTGCTCCTCCGCTCGGACGAAATTAATGATTGGCCGCCGGCAGACAGATGGAGCGCGTCGCGCAATGACCGTACAGAGTCGCCCCGGCGGTAATCGCTAAATGGAAAAGTTCGCGCGGTGCGCTCGATGGAAACTATAGCCGAGCCTCGACCGGGGCCTCTATCAATCCTCTTTCCACCCAAAGACGTCCAACCGAGCAACTTGCCGTGGAACTGCGGCTTTCGAGGGATGGAGATTGCTTAATTTAACTAAGAGACATAGATACAGCGTATTTTGATCGACTCTGGGTCTTTGAGCTTGATCAACTACCGATCACCTAACAGTATTTTAATTCCTGCATTCGTTGTGCACGATATTCGCAAATCGAGAAAAAAATCTATTATAGAAATAACCAGAAACTTATTAGGCTTTCTAGTATTATATGCACTCTTATTATGATGTTTTTTGAAAATATCTGTACGGATGTGTATTTGTGTGTGTGTGGGTGTCAATGTGGCCACCTAGATCTCGGGACCTACTGAACCGATTTTTTCGTTTTTTTTTTGTTTCTTTTGTATCAATTTGTCCCAAAAATCCGTTTTTCGTTTTGTTGATATGCTTTTGTTTTGTGACGATTTTTCGATTTTCAGAAATCAGTTTTTTTTATTTGATATAATTTTTTTCGCTAATAAATTGGTTATTATTTGTTTATATCGCATAAAATTTAATTAACAAAATAGCAGATTAATTATTCAAATAATTACGTCTTATTACTGAAAATTATTTGTAAATTAACGGCCTGTCGGTTTTTATCATATAATAAATGTCAAAATGTCAATGAATTTTAATTTTAATTTGATAACAATTTCCATTTCATTCGTACGTCATCAGTATAACACATTAATTAATATTTCTACTTTAAATTTTAATTGCAATAATTAATGTGGATAATTTATTTCCTTTTCATAAAGTAAATTTAAAAAATAACTTTCGATACTGAAATTGTGCCTCGCCTGTCCAAGTTCTACAAAACTGGGATCCCACCAATGGGATTCGCCACCCCATTCTTGAAATCTTGAAAGAAAGCCGCGGCCTACCCCAATATCCTCGGCGCGCGGCGAAATGGAGGTCATCGATCGTACCGGGGCGGTGGTCTAAATTCGCCAAGTTCGTCGTCGGGCAACCTCCCCTGCATCTCGAATCCTTCCGCCTTATTCCTCGGGCCAGCCTCTACCCTCACCTTCCACCCTCTCCCTTCGCCGCCGAGCTCATCTGACATCGGGATGAAGTTAGCGCTTAGCGCAGTTTCCACAGGGGCATTGTCTCATATCATTGGCAACGGGCCAGTGATTTCTACCCTTCTCCACCCACCCGGCCCACCTCCCGCAAGCTCGCGCGCGACAGCTGCGCACACCGGCCGATTCGGGGACAAAAAGAGCCGCCATTCCGGCTCGAGAATTTAAAATGCCCCCGCTGCCGAAATAATTTACACGCTCCGCGGGGTTTTAGCTGTAATTCAGGGGCCCTTTTGCAGCGTCGAATGACGCATTTTGCAGCCATCGTAATGGCGCGCTTCTCTGTGAATTTAGAAAGTGTGTTTTAATTACAGAAAATTGGTCAACCGACGTATTCCGCAACCATTTTAAGAAATTCATGGAAAACCGCCAGTGACTGTAGCGCGGCTTAAAAGCGCCATTATAAAAGTACTTTGAAGTAGAGAAAAGTTAATGAATCCTTCTTTTTGCAGTATGTCTTAACAAAAAATCAATTACTTTTTTCCTTTCGTTCTCTTAAAAAACGATGGCAGGATGTTGGGTATCTTCGAAAGAAGAAATTTGATTGTTTAAAGGTTGAACTTCCGGTTGGTTGAAGCTGCAATACAAAACGTTGTGATATGAATTTCGTGTTCAAAGAAAATAAACATTAACGCATTTTCGAAAGATTTTAATAATTTATTCTGTTTTTGTGATAAAGAAAATCAACAACTGACTTAACTAAAAAACAACTTCATAACGAACTTCACTCCTTAGCTTCATAAAGAGAAGATAAATTAATAAGAAGCACTACTCTTCTGAAGTAGAAAGAATTTGTTGATAATTCAGTACTTTTCTGAAATTTATTAAAAGAGTGTTAAATAATGGAGCGTATGAAGCGAAATAAAATGAAATTATTTTTCTAATGAATTCATTAAGCTTACTGAAATTTCTATGCATTTAAATACATCCGGTAAAATAGATAAACAATATTCAAGTCGTATGAGTTTCGAACTGTAGTTGCTCCCTGGAAAGTTTGCTCTAAATTTCAAAGAAACTTCATTATAGCGCGGATTAATAAAGAAGCTAATATGGGTCCCGTCGGCATCCGGAAGGCGGTCGACGCTGCGAAAACGAGTCGCCCGGGAGGCAGAAAATCTCACGCGTGACATTTAGTCGGGAACAACGGCGACGCCTTTGATGCAACTTTTAATTGGCTCTTTCAATTTGCGCACACCCGGGGATAAAGCTAGATGCACCGATACGCCGTGGACGCGGTGCTAGGCGTCAAATCTTCGAGGAGCTCGCGCGTCCGGGCGCACCTGGAATTCCTCTGCTTAGCCGCGCCGTATCGGATTCCTCTGCTTAAAGGCTTAAGAATGCCTCTAACTGCATACGGACCGGATTAAACGGAGGTATTGCGTGTTTGCAGTGGTGAGATACCAAAATTTTAAATGGAGATAGAAATACTTTTTTTTAACGAGAGGAAGATAATTTCTTCTGAAAGAAGAAATTTCATTGTTGAAGTTCCAGACGTGTTCTTGGAAGTTTTGTTAATTTCGAGTTTTAAACTGAAAGAACCTCGAAGATAGTCTTTAATTTTTTTCAAAAAAATACCATTTTAACGAATCTCGTTAAAAAATTATAAACGTTACTTTGAAGAATAGTAACCAGCCGACATCCAATAATTGCAAAAGTTGTAATGAACATTTTTGTTAGTATTCAGTTCAGATAGCAGAAGTAAATGAGTTACTTACGACAAAATCAGGATATTAACAATCAGCAATAAACATAAATTGTCCAGTTGCTGTGCCAAGACCGAAAGTACCGAATAACTTACAAAAAACCGGTTTTACATAATCTAAAAATTGACGATTTCTACCAGAGTCTTTGGCGACTGTTATTTTACAACTGTTTTTCATCTTTTTTGCAATGAACTTTACTCCTTACTATATACTTATATCGATTTAAGAAAACAAATTCCTGATATATTTAATCGAATATTTTTTATATCATTATTGAACATTTCAAGTTTATAAAAGTAAATCGTATCCGTAATACCCGAAGCAATAAGTAACACTTACCTCTCCCAAAACACTCTCCCCAACAGTCCCGACCAAAACAAAGGGCAAACAATGTAAGCCAAAGCACCGGATTGAATTGTAACGGATTACCGTCTGGTCGCGCGCGAATCAATTTGAAAGAAAGAAGGTGAAGAACCGCGGCGAAAAGTACAGCGGAGCTCGGCGAGTCAAAGGAGCGAGAAGCCCCGTCGCTTGTTAGTCTCGATGACGTTGGTTTCGCCGACACGCGAGCTCACGGGCTTTAAACTACTTCGGCGGGGGGTTTAAAGGATCTCGCTTGGCGCTTTAACGATTGCCCGCGCCTCTTGGGTTTCCCCGGAGCGCGGGCTGCGCAGCCGTGAAGCTGTTTGTACAAATGTTTCTCCTTTTCGCGTTCCTTAAGGCGCCCGTTGAAAAAAGTCCGACGGCGACTTCTTTTTATTCGTTCGAAATAACTTTGTGTACTGTGCAAAGAGATTAATGCCGAGTAATTGTAATTTTTATTGCTGATTCGTTATTTCAGCGGTGAACCTTATTAATGAAGGTGACAACGTGACTTTGACGCGTATTAATGATGGTAATTGATAAAAAGAGGATTGTTATGAATTCCATCAGTTATTTATTGCTTTATTTGTCGTTTAACTGAAATTTTCAGAAGTTAAATTGACAATCAGTAAGTAGTTTGTGGAGTTCGTTAAAGTCTATTTTGCGCAGAGTCCTAATTGTTAATTTTGGCATGCAGTTTAATTATGTGAATATCGAGCATTTGTGATTGTGTGATTAGATACTCGATTATCATTCCGATAAAATTATGCTATTACCGTAATTTTTTAAATTACCCACTGATTAGAACAAATTTAAATAGTGTAACTATTTATCATGTGGCAAAGAGTGTGGACAAGGGTGGATCGAGATGAATGATTAGACTGCTATCATTTGCCTGCAATATTTAAGTTATTTTTTGCCCCTCTGTCCACCTCAAGGTCGTCGCTCGATGCACAAAACATGATCCTTCGACATGATCCTTCGATGGCTCGGTTACTCAGCCGGTTACGGGCCGGTCCGAATTCGGGGCAAGGTAGAACACTGAGATTTGGTTAAGCACTTTCTTTGTTGCTAGAACTGCACGAGGGCGGCATTTATTGAACTACAAATGATATTTACAACGAACTCCCGGTGAAGTCGACGGCTAGATGCCGTAGCGCACTTCGCGCGTCGCTGGGGTCTACCACGCGAGGTAGGTGAGCATAGGAGATACACACTTTTTCGCGGCTAATTGCCGTCGCGCTTTGCGTCGCGTAGAGAGAGAAGAGATACCGTTTCAGGAAGATGACTCGCTCCTCGTAGACGACTGGCTCGGCTGAGCTCTTCTCCGCGCTATTGCTGACGACTGGGTTACCGTGGAGTTGGCTTGGTGGGCTCACGGCGTCGGTGACACACCGCTCGGTCCTGGTCGCTGGTCTGTCATCACTGACATCGATGGTATGATTCGGCCGGGCGGCCTTAGGCCGCGGATGCGACTCGACGTGATAACTCCGCCGATGGTCGAGGGGAGAGAGATCGTCTTCTCTCACACGTGGCTTCCTCTTTGTGGTGTGCCATCCCCACTCTTCGCGCCTTTTCGGCGTTATGACTCGCGCCGCTCGCTTATCGTAGCGAGGCGCGACTATCCTTCTCTCTCTCTCTCGCTAATTGTGCCTCGCTAAAGAGGTTTATACTCGTTACCGGGTTCGTTCACGTGTGCGTGCGTCTCCTGACGTTCCCTTGCCTTAGGCGACTAATGTATCGCAATATACGTCACAATCATTATTAAATTTGTGTTTCAGAATGATTCCAATATGATAGGAAAGGGGTCTAATTAATGTTATGTGATATAGTATTTAAATCGAAATGTATCAATTAATCGGAAGTCACTGATTTCTGATTATTGAACTTCCCCTACATTACTTTACCATTGACTATTTCTTTGAACAGGATATAGAACCATTTTATCCCAAATGCTTATTTATTAAAAATTTTAACCAGGACATTATCTCAAGCTCCGTAGGCATTTCTGAATCTCTGATCATTTCTGTAATTAAAGTAACTATTTCACACTCGGATACTCTTCTTCCAAAATGAAAAGGACCCTCTCCAACCTAAGCAGAATTCAAAGCCTTCATCCGCATTCTCCGAAACTACTCTCATTTTCCCCTAGTAGTTCCTAAGCCACGCGGAGTTGTTCACGCACGACCAAAATTTCCAGCAGTCTTGGTCTCTCCTCGTCGTCTTCGGGGAGTCCTCGAGCTCGCCGAAGTTTTTCCCGCAAACGCGTTGACCGCGCTACAGCGCCGGGCTGTATTTCCCGCGAGGCTTCTTTCATCGAACGACAGGACGAGCCATTTAGCCCCCTCCCCCTTTGCCGCCCGCCCGCCACGCGTTCAGCCAGCGCGTCGCATCGCAGATCTTTAATTTAGATTGCGCGCAGCCGCGTCGTCTGACCTCGTCCGCGCGGCAATTCCGCGCTCGCAGCCGGCCTTAATCCGCCGCATAAAAGGAGCCAAAGGCCATTAGCGTTTCATTGAGCGAAGCCGGGGGCACTGTTCCGCCGCCGGTCGGGATTCGAAATCGCCGTTTGTTTGATGATTATCTTGACGCTTTGTACGAGGGTGTTTACGCTGCTCCCGGCGATTTAAGATACACCCGCCCGTCGAGTTTGCCGAGGCTAATGCGCATTGTGGCCGCACCGCAAGGAAATAACTGCATTAAGATCGCATTTAAAGTAAACAAGAGTTAGGGGATTCCATTTTATTAAAATATCAGGCCGATTTGTGCGAACTGGAGGTCCGGGCCAAAACGGAATTTGGAGCGGTACTGCGGAAAGATTTTACGTATTAATTGGAGTTATTTTTAGTGCAGGTAGTTTATCGCAGGAAATAGGTGATCTCGTATCTGATTAATGCAGATTCTAAAAAATGATTTAGTTGTTACATTGAAACGTTTGTTAATAATTATTTATTTACAAAGTACTATACTTAGAAAATGGGTCATTTTAAACCACTTCATAGATATGTATCCACACGGTATCATCTTCCGCTGTATCAAAACTAAAGACAAAAATAAGAGTTGTTATATGCAAAAACAAGACTGACCTAAAAATAAAATTGAAGATCATTTTTCAAGATTGTACCGACGGATATGGTCAAATATTCCGAAAAAGTCTTGGAACATTCGACTAGATCAATTTCATCTTCGACTCGAATTTACAGTTACTCTACTGTTTGAATGATTTTATAATTTTTTTTTTAATATACGGTTTATGATTCATTGATATTTCTAAAGTTGATAGTAATTCTTAAAATTTAACATATTTTTGTATCATGACAAGCTTGATGTGAGTAACTAAAAATGTACATCAAACCACACTTACTCATTTCCGCAGACAATAAACCACAAATAAATTTTTAATTGCTTTTCTTAAGTAAATTCCACTTTTTTGTCTCCCCACTCTATCAAAGTTTATTCATATTTAAGCGTCACTTGATTAAAGTATAAAAAGGCTCCGTCATTTTTAATTATCCTGTTAATTGGCACTAACGTTCTTATAGCTAATATAATTCTTGAAATTAAAATTTTCTAAATATTTTGCATTAAAATGAAGATCGTTTTTGCATTCATCATATTGACTTTTTATTCAGTAAACGCATCTCTTTTGGAAAGTGTATTAGCAGAATGGGACGAATTTAAGGTAAAAATTGAAAATTAGATGATTTACGATTCATGCTTTAACAAAATGGTAATTATATTTTTAAATAGATAAAACACGGAAAAAATTATGAATCGGAGCACGAAGAAAAATTTCGCTTCACGATCTACATTAATAACCGTCATATAGTCGCCAAGCATAATATGCTATACGACCAAGGATTAGTCACTTTTGACCTGGAGATGAACCAATTTGGAGATTGGGTAAGTGTTATAAAGTCTAATTTAAAAATCCACATTTTTTCTAATTACACACATTTTTTCCACATTTTTTCTAATTTTAGCAATTTTTATTAAAACCGTAATATACTTTTTATGAATTTAAATAAACGGTTTAAAAATAAAATTTAATAATATTTTTAGACGCTCAAAGAGTTTAACGAAAAAATGAACGGGTTCAACATGACCAGAGAATCGAACCAAGTTAACGGATTCGCATTTGAGGGAGCATCATATGTGAAGCCGGCGAACGTCAATCTACCTGGAACGGTGGATTGGCGACAGAACGGTGCAGTTACTTCAGTTAAGAGCCAGGGTCAATGCGGCTCATGTTGGGCCTTTGCCTCTGTAAGTATTATTGTATTTTCTTATATTTCATTTCTGTTCAGTAATTTCTCTTATCAATTAAAAAGAAAAAATAATTAAATAAATTGAATGCCTTAAACAATCTTAACTAACCAACTCTTTATCTTAATTAAATATCTTTGGATAGTCAAATACTTAGTTATAAATAAAGATATTGGTAGTTTGTTGATTGACTAGAAATGAAGTAACTTTGTAATAAAAGATATCATTAAAATTTTATACTTATTTAGTCATAAACAAAGGTTAATAGTTTTATAATTTCTTCAAATCCAAAAATCTTTAAAATCAAGAGATAGTATCTTAAAAGTATATCAACACTGAAAAGCAAAACTACGAAAGAAAATAAAAAAATTTAAAAAACATTGAAATTTTAGACTGGTGCCTTGGAGGGTCAACACTTCCGCCATAAGGGTAGGTTAGTCAGTTTGAGCGAACAGAACCTGGTGGACTGTTCCGGGCAGTACGGGAATCACGGTTGCAATGGTGGAAATATGAACAACGCGTACGAGTACGTTAAGAACAACCACGGCATCGACACTGAGCAGTCGTACCCGTACGAGGCTAGGGTCGAGTCCTGCAGGTACAATCCACACAACAGCGGAGCCGACGATGCCGGGGCCGTCAATCTACCGGCAGGAAACGAGGGCGAGCTGCAGTCGGCCGTCGCCTCCATCGGGCCCATTGCTGTTGCCATTGACTCCAGTACTCACAACTTCATGTTTTATAAAAGCGGCAAGTATTTGGAAATAAGTTATCCTTTTACAAACTAAGCTTTTTAGACGTTAGAATATATTAGTATCTGCTTAATTATCGACAGTTTGCATCACTTATGACTTATTGAGTAATAGTCGTATTTCATTTTTTTTCAATTATTATTGTTTATTTATTTATTTAATTACTTGTAGGATCCCCAAGATCCCTAAATCAAATTTTATCAGACAAATCTATAAACATATTAGATGTATTTTATTATATCGTTTTTTTATAACTGTGCAGTTTAATTTCTCTCATATTCAAATTTGATCATTTTTAGGTGTCATGTTTGATCCTCAATGTTCAACAACAAAGTTAAATCACGCAGTATTAGTAGTGGGTTATGGTAACGAGAATGGCAATGACTACTGGCTGGTGAAGAACAGCTGGAGTGAGTCCTGGGGCCAGGGCGGCTACATTCGCATGGCTCGCAATAGAGGCAATAACTGTGGAATTGCTAGTTACGCTGTCTATCCTCTTGTAAGGTGAAGATAAGCGGATAAGCAGTTGATTCTTACGTATTCGTAAAAACTTTATTTTTAAACAAGTACCTTTCAATGGCGCCTTGAGTAATACTAACTAAAATAAAAGTTTGTACAATAAAGTCGATGTTTTATAAGTTATCCATACAGTATGGTATTATTATTTCTTTTCTCAATTCAATACAAGTCCTCAATAAAATTCTATTTGTTAGTTAATTTTTTAATTTTTCATAAATGTTTAATTCTCTGTAACATTGTTCACGTCATTAGTTGTGAAAAACCATAAAAATTTCTATATTATCCTCTTGAATTTCAAGGAATGATACTTCAAATCCCTACTCTATTCAAGTGCACTGTGGTTAATCAATTGTGTTAGCAAGTCAGTATATATCTTCGAACATCATAAATAAAAATTTAACATTCAATACTGCAAAAGATATAGATAAAAGTAAAAATATCTACACTAATGAAGGGCAGGACATTTACTTAGGAAATTGTACGTGATGTATGAGCATAACTTTTGACTGAAAAGTAGAAGCTAATCCTGGCAATAATAATGACAATTCTGTGACAATATTACTAATCGAAATGGATAAAACTAGTTCCTTCCGAGCTTAGATTGCATTCATTGGGAATAAATAGCTCTTGATAAAGGTCTTCCTTAAATCCATTTGATAAGAGATTAGTGGAAGTAAGAAAGGGGGAAAAAGTTAACTGGATCTAACACGGTAACTAAACACAATATCTTCAATTGCTTCAGTGCGCATGCGGGCGCATATGTGACGGCTGTATCGTGATTAAGACTGATAAATCGCTTTGATAAGTAAGTGTGTCTAGTGGAAGACGAGACTCCCTCTATTCTTACACATCAGTCTCCAGAAATGATTTCAATTAGCTCGAAGCCAATCACAACCGGTTTTGTTTTGACAATCAAGGGTTCAGGGTTAACAGTTAAGAGACTAAGGTTTAAGAATTTAGAATACGGTTATGTACTTATAGTTTGACAATGTAGGATGTTACTTGAGGATCGAAGGTTTGGAGGATCGCACCTAGTGTCCCCAATTTTAGTCTTGCAATTACTTTTTTATATTATTATTTAAATGTATACACAATTTGGAGAACCTAGGAGCTCCGGAAATAATTTTTTCGGCAGTTAGAATATAAAAATCGCGGGAAATCGCACTATACTAACGCAGTTTGCTCGGTAAAAAAATACAGTGTCCCCAATTTTATTGCTGCAATAACTTTTTTATATTATTATTTAACTGTATACACATTTTGGAGAACCTAGGAGCTCCGGAAATATTTTTTTCGGCTGTTAGAATAACAAAATTGCGGGAAATCGCACTATACTAAAGCATTTTGCTCGGTTAAAAAATATAGGGTCCCCAATTTTATTCTTGCAATCACTTTTTTATATTATTATTTAACTGCATACACATTTTGGAGAACCTAGGAGCTCCGGAAATATTTTTTTCGGCTGTTAGAATAACAAAACTGCGGGAAATCGCACTATACTCACGCATTTTGCACGGTTAAAAAATATAGTGTCCCCAATTTTATTCTTGCAATTACTTTTTTATATTATTATTTAACTGTATACACATTTTAGAGAACCTAGGAGCTGCGGAAATATTTTTTTCGGCTGTTAGAATATCAAAATCGCGGAAAATCGCACTATACTAACGCATTTTGCTCGGTTAAAAAATATAGTGCCCCAATTTTATTCTTGATATTACTTTTCTATATTATCAGTTAACTGTCTACACATTTTGAATAACCTAGGAGCTCTGGAAATATTTTTTTCGGCTGTTAGAATAACAAAGTTGCGGAAAATCGCACATAGCCATATACGAATATGAATCTAACCCATTTTTCTGGGAAAAAAAGTAAAATGCCCCCAATTTTATTCTTGCAATTACTTTTTTCTGTTATCAGTTAACGGTATACCCATTTTGGAGAACCTGGGATCGAAGGTTTTCAGTGTAGAAGGTTTTGAGTATCGAAGGTGTTGAGGATTGAAGGGTTTGAAGATCGAAGGTTTTGGAGAACGATAGTTATGAGGATCCAATTTTTTGGGGTTGGAAGGTTACTTACTCTCTGTCAAGTTTGTAGCCTGAATTATAAAAATTATATTTGCTTCTTTTCTGATTTTGCTCTTTTACTTTTATGAAACATGTAATAAATTTATAAAAGAACTTTCACATGTTCTGGATTGCAACGGATATTTTAATTGAATGAAATATAACTCATTCTTCTAGCGGTGAATTTTTATTCTTTATGGCTCATAATATTAGCGCATCAAAACGTGGTTCGCATTTTTTACAACCTCATATTCAAAAAGTTCCACACTTTTCGTTTATTAACAAAGCAAATATTTCTTTGTGAGTGTAAGTATGTTTTATGTTTAATTCTTCACTGTTAACAGAAGGTTAAAAAAAATTTTTTTCACGTAGAAAATAAAAAACAAACTTTTAAATTTTTATTTCCTCTTAATATCTTAAGAAAAAGAAGCATTTGATTAATAAATTTGGTGCATTCAGTAAAGCATTAAAATTAATTTTAATTACACCTTATTACACGAACACTTGTAAAGTGTTTCTGCTAGGAAAGATGGTCACTCACGCCACCATAAACTCAACGATCTCTCATCCTTAATTTGCGCCGAGAGCTTTACTTTCAATTTCGGCTGGGCAAACATTATTAAAAACAATAACCGGAAAAGTGAAAATTAATCAAAGGAAAGTACAGTGGCACTTCGCCTTTAATCCAAAGTGGCGTTGCCGAGTTGTTAACGGCGCGACGGCGGAGTGGCACGTGGGTGCGTAAAAGGCAACATAATGCGTAGACTGGCTTTACAAGGTAAAGTTTAATTGCGAGCCGTGAGAGATGGAAGTGAGTCAAGCTCTCGACGCCCGGGTCGGCGCTGACTTCTCCCCACCTCCAACCGTTTCGCTGTTTATTACAAAAGACGATCGTTAAATTGCGAGCTGTTAGCTCAGAAGTTAAGTTTTATCAGCGCCGAGTGCCTGGCGGCAAAGTTTATCCCTCCCCTGTCTCTCTCTCTCTCTCTCACAGGTTCTCTTGCTCTTGCTCCTGAAAATTTACTCTTTTTATTTTCGACTAGTGTCTCACTTTGAATCTGACTCGAGGGCACGGATGTCAGTCAGGGTGAAGAGGTAACGCAACTTTTATCTGGATTACGGAAGTGTCAAAGGTTGGATTAACTTTTAAAGGCTGACTAAATTAAGTATTTAAAGTAAGGTTTTGAATTATGAATATCTATAATGTAATAGGATAATACAGTAATTACATATTTATATGAAAATTTTGGTATATTAATGGTAAATGTATTTTCTATCGTCAGCTTAATAGAAATGGTAGAACCGACTGTTAGAAACATGATCGCAAATCTCAAATTAAGCTAAAGTGTGCTTAAATTTATGGCAGATTACGTGTCATAAGACATATCAGTTGTAACTTATTCTTAGTTCCCTTTGTGTTACGATTGTAGCTTAAGTCTATAAGCAGAAAAAATGGAAAAGCTTGTTTTTCCATATTTTATGTAACCACATGCATTTTTGTTAATGGACATAAATATGAATCAATGATTTACCTAACATATGAACACCCATTACCGGTGACTCGTCACCCTCTATGATATCCTATCATCAGAATGCAATGTCTAAGGGGTGACGGTTTATCCATGCTGGGTGTACATCCAATGAAGTATCAATTTTTATATTCTCCATTTTTCTTCTTTTCTATATTCTGTTCTTCTTATTATCTTATCTATTAAACGACATTAGCACATTAGTGAAATTTAATTGACTATTCGAGAAAAGTTGCTTCGTTTATTGCAAAAATTTATTATACAGTAAGTTACTAAACAATGTGAAATGCTGTATAATAATTAGATTAGTTTTTCGTTGTGAAAAATAACCAATTCCAAATCGATGTAATCAATTTCTAATATTTTATATTCGCTCTGACGAAGAAAAATGTTTTCACTGGTTATCCCGAATACAATTTTGGATAAACAAATGAATGGTACTCATAATTATTTAAAGTCAAGAATGTTTTCCTTACTACCAAAGACTACAAGTACAACCAAACTAATAGCCAACAAAGTTAAGTACAGAAACAAAAATATTCTCGTCCCAAGGCTCTCACCAAAGTAAAAAACAAGAGGAAGAAACGATCTCTAAATCCCAGCAGACCGAGAGATATAAACATACGGGGGCGACTCAGGGCCCGAGGACTTGATCCGCCGAGACGCGCCGTTATCGTCGGCACCGGCGCGCCCGTCCATCCTCGGCGAAAGGAATATACGAAAAATAAGAGGTTAGCAGCGCGGAAAAAAGGGAAGCCCAGAAGAGAGGCGAGCGCACGTATGCGGGATGGGAAAAGCAAAAGCCACTCGACTGTGTACGCAGCCGATTTAGACCGGACGATTTTTGAAAGCTCTTGTTCCTCTGTAATAACCGAGAATATCCAGCCCGGCGTCTCACCCAGCAACTAGAGAATCTCTAAGACGCCCGTAAAAGAAAAGCGGACCGTTCGCTTGTTACGATACCGTCCGACCCTCTTTTTGAGCTTCTCCGTCTTTTTTTTTCACCTTCTTGGATTCCCTATGTCCGCCGGATAAATATCTGCACGCCCGCGGCCGCGAGTGCGGAGCGCGATATCCGCCCACCGCTCCGGAGGAGTGAAATATACGAGGAGGAGGGAAGGGGATGCTTAGGGGGTCTTTCCGCCTATTTTTTTGTTTCTTTCCCTTTTTTTGTTCTAAACTTTTCTGTTACGCTTTATACGAATGAAAGTTCAAATATTTACGTAACGACGCTCATTGCGAGTCTGTTGTTCTTTTTTTTAAATGAAAGTTTCACCTCGCGAGTGCTTCGCGGGGGAGGTACGGGAGAGCGTGGGAATTCGCGAAGGGTGTCAAGCGGGATCTTTCCCCGGCTCTATTTTTCCTGACGTTTTCTTTTGCATTTAAAATGGAATTTTTATTTCGAATTATACGAAAAGTTCGGGGGGATTTTATGTACACGAACTTCTGCTGTTCAGTTAGTAGTTTCGGAATCGGCAAAGTTCGTAATATTAATTTCGAAAGTTCCATGTTAAAAGAAGTCCCGTTTGAATATCGATAAAGTGATAATTTAAATGATGTAAAAAAAAGTTTCTCGGATGCGCAAGCTGATGGTTAAATATTTTATGGGCCTCTCTGCGAAGCATCAACAGCATTTTTCACTTCGTTTCCTCCTTATTGTACAGTTTGATGAAAAACTCCGAGACAATTACGAAGAAAATTTTCTTTTAAGTTCAATTTTCCCGAATCGCGTTTCGTGATTAGAGTAAAAAGTGTTTCTATGTTAAGATGTTGACTCCAGAATATTCCGCTTTTTTGCGAGGAAAGTGATTTTAAAAATAAAACAAGAAAAAGTTCTGAAATATATCTAGTACTATCTAGATATGAACTCAATTCTTTACTTTAATGTTTCATTAAAAATAAATAATGCTAACTAATCTTTTTTTTTAACTGTATTACTATAAAAAACTCGAGCTTTTTTTAAAATTATCTAAAACTAGAACATAGTAGTTCAATAAAAATAAAAAATCATGAAAATGAAATTCATTGCATTTAACAAGTGCGCATCTGAAAAAGTCGTACGAAGTTAAAAAAGACATATATTTTGAAGGAGTAGATTACTCGGGCGGAGCAATTTCGTTTGCAAGTTTATTTATTGAGCTCGTTGTGAGTTTTACGCCCTCCTTTTTCAGGAAGCTCGTGGTTTGTCCGAAGCAATGTGTGCTCTTCCTTGGGATAGCTACACAAGACACGCGGACTTTGGCGCATTCCCTTGCGCCGGATATTTAGCGCCGGGCCACTTGCTCATATAACTTCGCTTTTCTTCATCCGTCTCTGTCTTATTTTTGTCCCCTATTTACTCCCCTTCCGCGCTCCATTTGCTCGCTTTTCGCACGCCACTTTAGCTCCCTTTGTCCCGCCCACTTTAAGTTTTTCATTCTTCAAGCTTTATTTCGTTTCGGTTTCATTCGATCTTTCATCGTTTCGTTATCTAGAATTTTATCTACATTTTAATAAAATTTTTATATAACCACTTAAAAATATTTATTTTATCATAATTATTTAATGATATTAGCATTTTTTATGGTGAGTAAAAGATTGTTATTTAATGATATGATTATTATTCATCAGTAAAAAATTATTTTATTTCGAAGAAAGGACATAATTATTACGTTGCATAATCGACATCTTTTTTGAAAATAAAAACAAGGAAATCTTTTGATTAAATCTTTCAATACTTTTCATAGGATTAGGATAATTTAATTAAATTTTTTCAAAACAATTTTTCACATTTCGAGAAGAAGAAACTACAAATTTTAATTAACTACTAATTGTGACCAGTTCAATTATACAATTTAAGGACACATTTCTAGAGAATATAATATAAATTAATTGCAAAATAGATTCATAACTTATTTTAATTTTCGTTTACTACATACGCTGTTTTGTTAATCCTAATTTAATTACCGGTATACTATTAAATAAGAGAATGATATTTCTTATACATACGAAGCTTTCCTAGAGTTAGGATCATAAAATGCCTTCGCGTTGATTTACGACGACCAGAATTTTACGATTGAGACGCTGTGTTATGCTTTTCGTGGAGCTTTTCAACAGCGAAGGCAAATGAGAAAATTTATTGCGGTATTATGTTGTACTTGTAGGAGGAAATTACCTGGCTATTAAATTGTTATTTATTACCTAAATGAGTCATCAATAATTTAATTTCCCCTTAAAGCAATTGAATATTATTTATCACAAGGCAATCAAAATATAATTTGCAATAATATTAATTTTTGTTCATATTTAATTTGGAGTTTCCAAATAATTTTAATAGCGATCGAAATGATCGATTTCATTCAATCGAATGTAATTATTTTGAAAATGGTAAATTTAGAAAACTTTGGAGTATAATAAATTTGATGTATACCGTCATTTTTTTTTTTAAAGAAGCGTGATAAATGTTCCACGCCGATGCAACGCTACCGACTAGCTAGGTCAGTCATCAATCAGACTCATGTACTGGCGATATACTTAGTGAAGTGAAGCGTTTTAGGTCAAACGTAAGTCCATTTCCTAAGATATTATCTTTCAAGATTTCAGACGAAAAATTTCCTACCCATCCAATATTTAATTTTATTTTCGTTCGCCTTTAACCCATCTTTTTAAACGTATTACGATAGTAATTTTCAACCTCACTTACGTAACATATCTTACATATATCTCATTGAAAATTCAGCAGATGAAGGATTTACGCACCTGCAACAGAAAATATTTCATTCATTGATTAGTACGGGTGGTTTATTAATTTTTTTTTACAAATTTTAAATAGATTATGAACACAAAATAATATTCACTGGCTAGATATAATGACTAGTTTTAATAGCCACATTTCAATCCTAAATTTAACCATTTTTCTAACCTTTATTCGTCATTTTCAATGTCTAAGAAAAATAGGCAGTTGCATTTGCAGTTATTTTTCTTATCAAGTAAAGAAATTAAAAGTATTACTGCTTGCCATTATGAGATTAGAAAATTCGCATTAAAAATGACCATTAGGTGGTTAAGAAACTGTTTAATTTACTTCCTACCAACAAACGTACCACTTAATGTGACTACTTAATGAACAAACAAATTGCACATTATTACTAGTCATAATCTAACTTACTGACCATTAAAAATGTCGACATTTCTGCCAGGGTTGGTAAAATATCTTAGAATTTTTCTTCCAGAATTTTAAAAAGATTGGATAGCAAGTAAACCGCTTTAATTTCACAAATGGAAAAATAAAGTTTACAGATATATGGAATTTCCATCGAAACTTTTTATTTTCCCCGCTGTCCATGTACGTTTTCATTCCGCGCTAAGTGCTCCATCAGAAAAAAGCTGACTAGCGTCATTTTTTTGCCGAGTTTGTTATACCGCGCGAGCGCGAAATGGTCTTTCGCGCGGGGGGTGAAAAAATGCCAGCATGTAAAGCTATCCTTTCCCGTCAAGGAACGGGAAAAAAGGTAAACCGAGAGAGGCGCGGGGTCCGCGACAACAAAAAAAGAGGGTCAACCCGACGCGAGTAAGCAAACAGCGCGAGGTGACTGAAGCGCGCGCAGCGAAAACCCGGTGTCACGCTCCTCTCCTCGGCTTTCAGCGGCGAAAATTTATGGCGCGGGCGCGGCGCCGCGAAATTAAGATCGACGAATCCAATAGGAGGCGCGGCCGCGATGAAACGCCGCCGGGGGGGCTGATAAAGCGCGCCGGGGTTTGTTGACCAGGAGGACGGGGGGCGAGAGCGAGGGGACCGGGAATAGAGTTAACTCTCGAGCGCCCCGCGGTATATCCGCCCGGTGGAATCCGGATTTTTATCCGGGAATACTCGGGGCATCTTTTCGAGCCGCGGTGGGAACTTCGCGACGAAGTTTCGAACTATCCAGGAGCTTCGCGTTCGATTGCTCCTTTTTTGCTCGTATTCTTCACCTGTCTCCCCTGGCCGACGGAAGTTCGGTGAAAGGAATAAATTTTATTGTGATGGATTCGTACCGAACTGGGGATGGAATGGTGCATTGTTGAGGGGGCAGGATTACTATTCATCGATGTCTTGTTGCAGCTTATTTACTCATTTCGATGAAAAATTTGCTTTTCCTTCATTTATAACTTTTAAGTCAGTAGATCATGTACCCGTGCTTTATGTACATTATTCACTCACTGTCAAGACTTGTTCTTTTAGGTGATTAATTGATTTTAAAGCTCGTGATAAAATCATTTTTAAGCTTTGTGTTTACTTGCCGATTGAATTTACATGTAGTTACTACATCGAAAAACTTCATTCAATTAGATTATACTTTACTAAAATTATTATACTTCATTAAAAATGAATATTGAATTCCTTACAAAAAATGTATACATTAATTTCAGATGTATATAAGAAAAATGGGATATTCAGTACGACAATTTTTCAACAACTAAATGTAATTAGTGTGACAATTGTTTCATTCTTGGTATAGAATCTACAGTCAGATAATTGATCAGGCGTTAGTTTTCTTCGTGAATTTATTACATTTGCACGTTACTAACAAATACACAAATAATCGATAATGCAAAGACTGCTGTCGATCACAGCACAAGAAAATCCACTGATAAAGAAAACACTATGTACAATTGCATAGAGAATATTTACAATCGAATTATAAAAAGGTAATAATGTAGATCAATAAAATGAATCTGAAAATTAAAGTGAAGGATAATTTAATAAAATCATTTAGATTTGGTCAAAATTTATATTATATTTTATTTATTGTTAGAAAATTTTAACTAAATGAGAAAGAGAGACAAAGGTATAAATTCATTAAATATTATAAAAGATAAATAATTCTGGCAGATCAAAATTGATGAGACGCTAATCTAAGGTAGGTTACCACTCATATACATTTAAAATCTTGGAAATATTTTACCGGTATTCGTACGTTTTTAGATTATGGAATATTTCCATATTTTTTCTTCACATTGTATGTAAAATCTGAAAAATTCCCGCTGTAAATCTCGACATTGCCGCAGAAAAAGTACTGCAATTAACGGCACTGCAGAAGAGATAAGTCACGGCAGAAGTCGGGAATCACGTGAGAATAATAAATTTTTAATACAGGCTGCAAATTTAAAAAGCGAAGTACAACAAATGAAGTCAAATTCTCAAATTATTCTAACGTTTAAATAAGCAAAATGTGCAAATACACCGGGCGGGCGAGTTGTTTGTTTTATCTGGACTTTTACAGTTTTGAATTTCATGAGTTAGCTACACAGCACTGTTCATTTGATATGTCTACATATCCGCTTTAAGCCAAATTTATTCTAAGAATGTATTTCAATTGCGGCTGAGGGAAGGGAATGGTACCTACTTGTTCTGGGCAATGAATATGCACGATTCAGTTTACGCTATGCGTTACGTACCTGAGTAATTATAAGCATCCGTATTAATATTTTATTCAAGTGCCAGCTCGTATAAAAGCCCGCAATTTGCTCTACAAAGAAAATTCATTTCACTTTGCACTCCGACAAATTGCTCGACTTTTTTCGCGTAAGCGCACGAGGAAGGAAGGGAAATCGCGAGTTCGCCGTACGTCTCTTTTTTATTTTATTGCGTAAAAAATAAAAAAAAAGAAGCGACGTGAATGAACGGCCGACGTTTTCCCCGAGCGAATTCACGTCTCATCGAAGTCCTCTAATTTGGCTAGAAAATACAGCAAAAATACATCGCGATGCAATGCGCGCTTACATATACAATTTTTCAGGGGGAACCTTGCAGTCATGAATATCGCATTTGCCTTCCTCCACAATCTCAATACTCACTCTACCGCTTGAATGCGCGTATTTTCCCTGCTCGTTCGGGTCCCCGAGGAAAGAGCCCCAACTTATAAAATCTTGCAATCGCGCAAACTTTGAATCCGAATGGAACGAAGAGGTACCGGCGCTACATGCATTCGAAGAGTCAGCTCGCCGGGAGACGGGCAAAAATGTTAGCCCGCAGATCAATGAAGTTTCTTCTTTATCATTTCACAGGGCATAAATATAAAAAGAAGCATCAGTTATTTGGTATTATACAGGGCTTTTCATGAGTTTTCAAAAGCAAATTGGAGGGTGGCTTGTAAATAATCAAACGCGTAACTGAAAATTGTACTGTGCATTGTAAATAAGGGAAACAACCAAATCCGAAACTCATGTATACAAATATCCTTTTTTAAACAATTGAAGTTTCAAAAAGACAATCTTCTTTTACGTAAAAAATGTATTTTATTATTTTCTAACATGAAACTAGTGTAAAAATATATTCGTTCCTAAAAATTATATTAAATTTATAATAAACATGAATAGAAATAATCTACTTGGTAGAGTCTAAACACTCAAAAGACTCAGGACAGCAATGATTGGTTTTCATCTCTTCATGAAAAAAATGAAGGCTTACAAATGGTCTTTGCGGAGTAACGACTAATATCATGAGGATTTTCATTTTTATATTTCGAGTAAATACTTTTTATAAAAAATATATACAAAAGCGAATTAACCTTGTGCAACAAACTCTGATATTAAGTAAAAATTTAGAAACGAATTAAAAGAAAATTAAGTTTCAAAAGTTACCTAATTATCGTACAAACTATTTTGAAATTTTAGAATGAAGGTATTCGTCATTTATCGAAAATCAAACGAAGATAGACACTTGAACTTTAAGGAATTTGAAATGACTGAATTAAAATTAATTACTAATATTCCACTGTTAAATACGCTTTAGCTGTAGCGAATAAAATACTTCAAAGGGAATTACCAAATAATTTTGGCCTACTGTAAAATCAGAAGGCAATACTGGTTCGATTAATCTTCTGGAGGCATTTGATGTATTTACATTTATAGTACTAAAATATTTTATCAAAATATTAAACTGCAATTAATTTTTAATTAAAATTTTTACTTATTTGCAATAAAAAGAGAATATCTTAAAAACCAGAAAGTTTAAGAGGCTTTGAATATTTTTTGTCCAAAGCAATCCATTTTCAACCTGCTAAGACAAAAGTCAAAGGACCCTTCTTCAAATATCCCGAATTCTCATCATTTGCACTCCTCGTTCCACTTGAACTCGAGGGAAAGTTTTGTCCGCGTACTTTTTGTTTCCGTGTTCGGCCGCCGACAAGCATGTAGAAGGAAGGTGAAAGAACCGGGTTGGTTGCCTTAGTAGAGGAAAGCCGCACGAGGTGAAGAATACAGGGAGAAAAAGAAGACAGCTTCCGCGCTGCGCGTTTGAAGTTAATTATTTGGCCGCTCGGGGAATCGCTAAATGGATTAGTAAAGTTCCAAGAGAGGAGGAATTTTTCTCCGTTACCAGGGAGGTGCTGGGCCCGAGCCACTTTAATGAAAATGAAATGTACTGCGCTTAATTTTCTAAAGGGAAAGGAGCAGCGGGACGTCGGGATAACTGTTCTACGGCAGCTTTGAACTCAATAGTTGGGAAAAGAGCCGTTCTTTTGGAATTTGATTGAAATTAACTTTTAAAACAGCAAGGTTATCAGTTCGTTCATAATTGGAGAAGCCTATTTATAACCAGTTGTCGAGAACATTGCGCCATGCTATCGCTATATCATCGCATACTACGAAGATTAACAGATTCCAACTTGGAGGCGAAGGCTAGCTTTAAAATTTTTATGCTGCGATAGGGAAAAGGAGTGAGATGTGTTTGTCTTCGCAGAGAAAGTTGAAGCTGCGTTAGTCTTCGTGACAGTACGGAAAAACTGTACTAGTCTTCGCAGCGCAGAAATAAGAAGTGATAGTCTTCACAG
>UXGC01001181.1:0-31840 GCA_900480045.1 Eurytoma adleriae
TTTTATCCCGGCGCGGGAATGAAAAAATAGTCATTTCGGCGTGGGTATGTAAAAAAATCGTATATGTGCCTCGGGAGGTAAAAAAGAATGCCTCAGATCACATGTTTGTCACCCTCGCCTTCGGCTCGGGTGACAAATTGACAATTTACATGTGATCTGGGACCATTCTTTTATTATCTCCCTAGGTGCATAATATACTATTAATATTCAATTTAAAAAATTGAAACATAATTAAAGAAAAGTATTAAAAAATGAGAGTAACACAAAATCCTACCGGTAGTAATTAAATTTTCGATACTTAGGGATCCGATAATCTTTTAACCGAATATGTTAAAGTAAAAATCTTGAGTGCATCAGCTTAACTCTCACTCGTCAGTCGACGCACGTGCTCTAATTGTATAATTGAATTTGTTATAATAAAGCAGATAGAAAATGAGAAGTGCAGGTGCAGCAGATCGTGAGATCAATTTCAAACGCGTGACCAAGCGATCAACATATACCTATATCCATGCAAAGATAAGATAAAAACATAGCACTTTATAGTTTATACTCGTCAGTGAACAGTGGGCACTGCAGGGTAATAATATGTCTCACTGGACACTCATGCCCACTGGTAATAATATACAATTTTTACGCGAACGGGGTAGATGTCAGCACAAAGCCAAGTTGAAAGTCATCTTTAATCTGTTCACGGTTAGGCACTGTAACGTCTGTAACTAACCCTGAAGATAACGCGCGCAGGCCGAAGGGTACACCAGTTCAGCATGAAAAAAAGCGAAGGTGATCTAGATAATAATACGGTGGCCCAAACATTGTGATAAACAGGTCTGCAGTCTGCACGGTGCAGGTGAACTTTATTGAGCGTCTATACTTGAACTCTTGGACTCTTGCGTGCAAGTGCGCTTAGAAGTCGTAGATGACATTAGATCAGATAAGGATACGAGATAGTGAAAAATGCAAAAGAAAACTTTTTTCGTTCGCGTAAAAAAAAACTCGACTGGCGGTCAATTTTGCTCGGGATGAGTGCAATGCACGATAATTCATTCTGATTGTGTAAGAAAATTATGAGTGCTGACACCATGATATATAAGCAGAACTTTGAACTCACGATCGTGATTTTTTCTTTTTTCTTTGCAGGTATCTTGTGTTCGACTTTGAAAAACGACAATTGAAAGAGCTGCAAATTAAATCAACGATTGAAGGATAATTTTGGAAGTGGGATTTGGCATTTGGCAACTTAAGCAGTTTTGGAGTCGAGTCATGATTATTTTAATCGCTTACTTGTAACCCCAAAAGCCTGGCTCCTTGTGCAGTTTTATCTAATCGAATGCAGAGATATATTATAAGATCAGAGATTCTACTATTCAGTCTCACTGAATGGAGTTTTTTCTGTTATTTCAATCAAAGTGCCTTGTCATTTGTGTTGAATAATTTGCTGTGCTTAAAAATACTGTAAAAAATGGTATGGAATTTAATTAAAACGCTTGACCTAAATTTTTCTACTTTGCCTTAAAAATTAAGATATTTTTTTTTTATAGAGTGACGGAGTAAGATTTAGACACCACCTGGCCCAGAGGCCAACAGAGGAGCCATTTTTTAAGTCTAGAGTTATTTTAAAACCAAAAATTGATCCTCAAAGTGGAACACAACATTTGCTGTTTGCTCTCACATTTATTTTGTCAGTATCATTGACTGTCATTGTTTTAGAAAAAATATTGCCTGAGCCACAATTAATAGATACTGAAAGGTTTTACCCAGACAGATTTGTGGCTGAACGAGCTAGAGCTCATGTTTATAATTTAACTTCTCTTGGTCCCAGAGTGGCAGGGAGTTATGAAAATGAAGTTTTAGCAGTTAAATTTTTGTCTGATACAATAAAAAATATTGTGAAAGAAGCACATCCAAATCATAAAATTTTAGTTGACATTACAAGACATAGTGGTAGCTTTCCTTTGACATTTCTTGATGGCATGACACATGTTTATAAAAATGTTCAAAATGTAGCAGTTAAAATAGGTCCTCATAGAGTATCAAGACATAGTCTTTTACTGAACTGTCATTTTGATAGTTTTGTTGAAAGTCCAGGTAAAATAAATTTTTAAACAATTTTTCTGTTATGATTTAAAGAAATATTCAATTTTTTATTGCCATTATAGGAGGTTCAGACGATGCAGCAGGCTGTGCAGTAATGTTAGAAGTTCTTAGGGTAATTTCAAAAAGTACCAAATACTTAAAACATAATATAATATTTTTATTTAATGGTGCAGAAGAAAATATATTACAAGTAAGCAACAAATAATTTAAAGGAGGAATTTTTTTGAATAAACTTAGAGAAACGAATTTTGCATTAAATTATTATAGGCTTCACATGGATTTATAACACAACATCCATGGGCCAAAGAAGTTAAAGCTTTTATAAATTTAGAAGCTTGTGGAGCTGGAGGTCGTGAATTACTCTTTCAGGCAGGTCCAGGAAATCCTTGGATCTTAGAGGTATTATTTTTAAGAAAATTAATCTATTTGTTTTAAGCATGATTAATTTTTAAAAAAAAATTTCTAATTTATAGGTGTACGCAAAGTCTGTACCTTATCCTTACGCATCATCATTAGCCCAAGAAATATTTCAAAGTGGCATTGTACCAGGTGAAACTGATTTTCGCATATTTAGGGATTTTGGAAAAGTATCTGGTAAGGTGTATTTTTAAAAATACTTAATTAAAAGTAATAATTATTTAAAATTATTTTAATTTTACTTAATAAACTATTTTATAAATTTTAGGATTGGATTTTGCTTGGTCAACCAATGGCTATGTTTATCATACAAAATTTGATACAATGCAACAAATACCTTTAGGCTCTCTACAAAGGACTGGAGATAACATTTTAGCATTATCTCTTGGAATAGTAACAGGACCTTATCTAGCAGATGAAACTCTTCAAACTTCAGAAGGATCACTCGTTTTCTTTGACTTTTTGGGTGCATTTGTTATAAGATGGCCCGAATATTTAGCTAAATTTGTTAATATTATTGGAATGGCAATAGGATGCTATTCTATTTATTTAAACATGCACAATGCGCGAAGAGGTAAAAAATTGAACTTCATAATGGTGTAATTCATGATATAAATATTTCTTGACATTTGAATGCTTATTTTTCAGAAATTAAAAAGACGACGTACGTTAAGCAACTGATGATATGCATTGTGACTGTGATATTTTCTTGGATCATATCAATGATCTGTGTTTCTGTAATAGCTCTAGTGCTTACTAAATTGGGTAAAGTGATGAGTTGGTATGCTCGACCAGCATGGCTATTTTTCCTTTATGTATGTCCAACTGTTGCTATCTCTATGACTTTCTTTCTTTTCATGGGTATTCGGCAGAAAAAGGTCTGTGTAAACTGTATATGCAGCAGCAAATTTACTAATAGTTTTGTTTGCTGTATAAAGCTATTTGCTATTTGCTAAACAAAATACAAAAAAGTTGTAATAATCAAAAGGATAAAAATTTATTAAGAAAACAACTTCATTTGTATTTTACAGTTTAGATTTTATTAACTTTTGAAATTTTATTAAAATTTTAATTTTTAATAGGAGGTCAATTCTTCTTGGATTTTGTATCAGTTATACTTTGATGCCTATAGTGTCTTTTGGATGTCAGTTTTATTTTTATGTATTCTATTAAACATTCGATCAGGTTTTATACCTTTACATTGGGTCCTATTTCTCTCGATTGGTAACATTGTCCGTCAAAATTTCTTCAGTAAATGGAGAGGTAATAAAATTTATGCTTAAAATTAGCTATGAATGGTAAAGTAAACAAAGCATTATTGCACTTTCAGATTGGAAATGGCTGTGTTACCTCTTGGGTACTTTAAGTCTACCTTACATTCAATCATTTTATTTGTCTATCGGTGCTCTATACCTGTTTATTCCCTTAATGGGTCGAGCAGGCGCTAGTCTCAACTCGGAAATCGTTATAGCTAATATGTTGTCAATTCTATTTTGTCTTCTCTTCAGCTTCACGGTAATCTATTCATAGATTAATACTTTTTTATAGCTTTTTCTAATTTAATACATTAAATTAATTCAAATGCATGGACTTGAAGTAAATTACTATTTTCTTAAAAAAAACTTTCTTTTAATTTTTTACTTATACTTTACTCAAGTTTGTTTTACATAATATTCATATTACGATGTTAAAAAAGTTAAGATATATAATTAATTTTAAATATTTTTGTTTTATAACAAAAAAAAAAATTACTTTTTAGATGCCTCTTGTTGTGCTTGTGAAAAATGCAGGAAGAGTTGTCAATGTATTGATTGGAATATTCTTTATAGCCACTGCTATTCTTATTTTAACACCTCTTGGTTTTCCATACAGTGGAGATCCTGCTTCTCCAGCACCAGAAAGATTTATGATTGCGGTAAATTCACTGTAGAACATAATTTTTTTTTTAATTTTACAAGAAAAATTTAATATCTGATATTTTTTTAGCACACACATAGGCAGTATTACAATCAGGATGGAACTTTACGTTATTCTGGCACTGGATATTGGATAGTTAATTTAGATATGAATAGTCCTCACAGCGTGGCAGCTATGGTTCCTGAAGTTGGTGCAGCAGTGTCAACTGTAGAAGATTGTAAAAATGAATTATACTGTGGATTACCATATTTAGTCCCAGTGACTACTTTCCTATGGTAAATATAAATTTTTTTTTTAATTTATTTATTTATTTTCTATTGACAGGTATAAAATTTATTTATAAAAAGAACAAAAACATCTTTTCTCGATTGACATTTTTAACACTTTTGCTGTTACGAAAGGAAAAATTAGAGTTTAATTTAGGTTTAATTAAAGGTCAGATGTGACTCAGGTAGCACTAAAAGTGTTAAAAATAGTAATGGATATATTAAATAGGTCAAGATTATTAATATACTTATATAAAAATTATAGGAAAACGAGTTGGATTCCAGGACCTCCTCCATTAATCTCTATTCCAACTACATTGCAACTGATTGGAAAATCAGTCAAAGAAAATATAATGTCATTCTCTTTTAACATAACAGGTACACAATTTATCAAACGTGATGACCATAACTATGTCAATTGATTGTATATTTATACTATATATAACACTTCTAGGTCCAGATCACATTGGTATAATGTTGTCCCCTTACAAAGGATTAAGTTTGAAAAAATGGAATATATTAGATGAAAAGCCTTTACGGGGTCCGTCATGGAACGAACGAGAAACTTATTTCGTATATTATTCTTGTGTTAAAGATTGTGAACCTTTTCAATTTTCTTTAGATTTAGAAGTAAGTTCAAAATCTTTCGTTTCTTTAATCGCAGATATTGTATTAATTGAAATGAATTTTTCAGACACCAAAAAATCATAAAGGTCCGAGTCTGTCGATTGCTTTAGCTGGACACTTTTTACACGGCGTAAATCAACGATCGCTGAGATTCCAGAACTTCTTATCGCAATTTCCATCCTGGTCAGTGGTAACTCCATGGACTGCAACATATACGTCATGGCAATTTTAAAATGCTCTCTAATGCTACTCTAATGCAAAGTATTGCATAATTGAAAAAAATTCCTAATAATAATTAATTCAGTAAAAAATGGCAACGATAAAGTTGAAAAAAGTACTATTGTACAATGTATCCACATTAAAATTGTACATTCTAATTGCGCTTTAGAAAACTAAGTTATATCATAAGAAGAGCTTTATACGAAAAAGAGAATTTTTATAGAAAAATTGTTATTAAGGTAAATTAAGGGGTTTGGCATAATTTATGGTATAAAATAAGTTCTGCGTAATCGGTTAAAGGGTTATACCATTTAAGATACTTTTGCATATCTTTAAAAAGTTTATTGATAAATTTTTTATTTCTAATGTGATCAAAGAAGTGTGTTAATGAGCTTTTGGGTAATTATTGGGTTATGAAAATAAATTCTATATTATAAAATTGATAAGGTTCTACCTTACAATCAGTTAAGGTAAAAACGAATTACGTAAAACGTAAAGCGAAATCTCGATGCAATTGTAACATTGCAATTTATTAAATAAATTATTAGGTTGTTCAAGAAAAGAAGATACTTGCATCATAATTACAAATTAGTAGTTAAAAAATACAAATAGATATCTCTACTGATAAATATTTTAAATGAAAAATGTTTGAAATTTATCTGTTTAAGAAAAAAGAATTGATGAAATTTACTAGTTTTACCAAAACGCTTTAAACTGTTTTTCCTATTTCATTAATAAGTTTATTTACGTATTTTTTATTAATAATGTTTATCAGGAAAGACATTTATTTACTTGTATAGACTAAATGAACGTAGAAAAGTAGCTTTAATTAAATTTAGTAAAATGTCCAAATAATATTCAAAATACGAATAATAGCAAAACCAATTTTACCGTAACATAACAGTGCCATTATGAACAACTGAAGAGAATATATGTAGAAATTTCGTTTTTTGAACAAAAAAAAAAACCAAATTAGTAAAATAATAGAAAAATTATAATAAAGAGAGTTCAAATTATAAAAGTTGACTATACAATGCAACTTTTACACCAAAGGATCTCTCAATTAAATTAAATTAACACTTCAGTAAAGATTATGTAGTGCAAATTTTGACCATTTATTCACAAAGAGAAAGACGTTGTTCTAATAATTTTTTTAAATTGTTCACGTTGATCCTAGAGAAGTAATTGAAAATATGACGTAAAAACCAAAGCATACATATACTAATGTTTGAATTTTTCTACCTGTTTTTAGAATAAATAACTTGCAATAAAATGAAAAGAGATCTTAGTAAATAAAATAAAAAATTTTAATACAAAATAGAGATCAACAATAATAAAAGAAATATAATAATGATACAGAGTAACAATCGAGTTTGCAAATCCATAATGGGACGGATGTTTTTATATGCGATATATTAATGAAAGCAAAAAAGCTTAAATAGTTAAAATTTACAAAACCAAAATAATTATCATCGAGAGGCCTAGAAAACTTTGTCTTTTCGACATATTTATAACCTAGTATCTAGCGATAAAATCGCTTTTTGCTAGTAGCTTGTGATAAATTGAAGGAAGTAGCGAAGAAATAAAAATAGGCGCTTTGCATGAGATAATTAAATTAATAATACACTATGCAGATAAATAAAGCACAATAATTTTCCTACATCGTCGAATGAAATTTTGTTTTCTTATAATAATAAAATTAGCCAAATTTAAAATATACTTACCTATACAAAGTTTTCAGTCGAACACGTTTATTACGATTGTCGTAATTTTCATAGTAAAACTTATCGATTACACTCTAAGTACAAATTACAATTACATTGTTGTTATCATTACTACTCTTATAAGTCGAAGTTTCACAGTTATGTTTGATTATTGTAAACCGCTTTTCGTGTCTTTTGTGTGTACCTAAGATTGCTTTTGCAATCTATTAGTTCGATACAAAGCATAACGCATTTTATACGGGAAAAATGAATTGTAATATATTTGACGTATTTTGCCAGAGGTTGTATTGCGATATACATTTTCAATACTTAATGAAATACAGTGCTGGTTAAAAGTTTAAAATTCTTCATATGTCAAATTTCAGTCTAATGAATCAATAATAATTACTGTTACTGATGAAATATTGCATGAGTCAATTTTTGTTGACACTTGTTAACACTTTTAATTTGAATGAATTGAATTCCGCGATATTTTATTTAGTAGTTTAATTTAATCTGATGTAATTATTAATGTATTTTATTTTCCAATCGCATTATCAGCAAAATTGGATTAGGTTAAACTTTTGATTAGCACTGTGTTATTAAAGTTATGCAACATTTAAATTAATTTATCACCATCATTTTTTAAATTAAACATCCATTTTAAAAAATTAAGTTGTGATTTCTTGTGATAATTTTTAAATATATCGTTTATCGTTCTTTTATAGTCCTTTATTCCTTTGTGGTTTCATTGCAATTTCCAAAACTGGCTTGCAAATAGATTTATTCATGGTTGAATGTTTGTTTTGTTAAGTTATTTACTTGTGTAATATTTTTTATCTTTAATAAAAATTGTAATTGAAATTAATACTTCAATTCCTTTTAAAACATTAACTATTCCTTCACATATATGGTTTATTCTAGGAAACTCGAAAACAAAGATCCTCTTTTGACAGGAAAGAAGTACAAAGAGTGAGATGTCGCTCGAATAAACATATCCCTCAAAGCGATTAAAAACTGAACTAATCTCAGTTCTCATCTATTTTGTATTTATTAATTTAAAAAAGACCTATATAACAATTATATCATTATTAAATTTTCAGACACACCATTAACTGGTTTTAAAATTGTGTCCTTTGGAAAGCAAGTAAATTTATCTGCAAAAGCGATAATTTCTTTCTTCAAGATCTCCACGGTCCTTAGGACTTTAGGTTCTTGAAAAAAAGTGTGCGTCAGGACAAGATTCAAGCTTCAAGCGACAATCTCGTTTCACCTTTCATAAGAAATATGTCAATATTGACACCACGGAGTACCGTAAAGTCAGAAGAAAGATACGCATCCTCGGACAGTTTGGCGAGTGCGTCATTGGCGATCGTGTCACGAGCGACTTCGAGCAGGTCACTCCACGTTAACAGTTCATTTTCGCCATTTGCATCAACTGTGCAATTCGCAATTTGTAAAAAGTGTTTACATTTTATATTTATTACTTTTTTGCAAAGCTAAAGTTTTTTTTGTGTACGTATAGGAGTTGTGTAAAAATTGTGTTAGTAATAGTACTTATTGGTAGATGAAATCGGCGGTGGTATCTCTAAAAGTAAGTGATCCTATCTGTGATTATGGTAAAGAAAATTTGATTATTAGTTAAAAAAATTAATTTAAATTATAGAAGAGAAACACAAAACATTATAAGATTATTTTAAAAACTTAGTGAAAAATGAAGAAAACTTTATATTATAGATGATTAAATGTAAAAGTATCACGTAAATTCGTTAACTTAATGTTTTTAGTCTAATTGAATATTCAACAAGGCTTTATTGTTTCTGCTCTACAAAATGAAATTAGTAAATTAATTTCATTATTTGTAGATTTCCACTGTTTATCAAATCAACTTTAGATCGTAAAACATCGTCGCGAAATTCGTACATCTACTTCGAAATAACGAAACTATTTTTATCTTAAAACAGGATTTTTATCAAAACGGGAATGTTTCAAACAATAGCCGTGTTAAAAATGGTCGAAAGAGAAATTTTTAAGGCGGTACATTATAGTGATCAAAGACCAAGTCGGTTAACGAGCCACTGCAAAATGAAATGACTCGGCTCGCAGGTGCCGCCTGTTATCACTTAGGCTTCAACTGCAGTTAATTGCTCCCCTTCGATTCTTTAGCGCATTAGTAAGTGAGCGAGATATGCGATATATTCTCCTCGAAAGCATGCGCTTCCTCTTTCGTTGTTTCACTCACACTTTGAACAAACAAAATTGAAATTATGTATAAAGCGGTAGTGGTTGGAGTAAAATACGTTCTTTAATTTTGCTTAATTCGTATTTTAATAATGGAATTAAAGAAGAATATTATCATTTCTACAAATTTCCAAACTGTAGCACGAATAGTTGTACTTCTTTTTACGTTTCCGTCAACTCATATGAAAAATTAAAGAATTTAATTTAACGTATGCACCGATAGCTTAACATTCACAATACCGATTTCCCATTCACGAGTTTTCTCACCGCCAACTAAATGTATGTACACCTCCCAAACCACAAACATCTACACTGATTGAGAAATCGAAAAATCAATAAATTCCCATCGGAGCACGAACGAAGGAAAAATCGACGCGTACCGAGGTGCCGATTTCACGCTCGGCCTAGCACCTTGCGAGGAGGAAAGAAAAGGCCTCGCTATCTTATCTGCACAATAAAAGTTTCGCTCCTTCGCTGCGCGTGGATTTTCGCAGCGCAGTTTGTTCGCGCAATTAGCGCCCCGCCGCGAGGGTCGGGCAGTCTCGTTTGCGCGACCCACTTCTTTCCGCTCCGATCTCGATCCTATGAGGCGCTTCCCTGTCTGCCGTCTCGCCCGCGGAATTTTTCGCGCCGTCGACGGCACAAGAGGGACGCTTGTAACGGGACGACGCGAAGGAAGAAACGCGCACGTTGCGCGCCTTGTTTCGCTTCCGCGAAGAAAAGCAAATTGTCTGATTCGCGATTGGATGTTTTGAAATTTTGTGGAAATTTTAGATAGTCTGTCGAAAAAGTTTTGTAAAAGGGTTTGTAATATTGCAATTACACAAGACAGTTGGCTTTTATGCAACCTTTTGACCAATTCTGAAAAGGACTATTGAGAAGGGCTCCTCCAGAGATTCGTGACTCTTGGTTGTGATCTCAATTTTTGACAAAGCTCAGTTATGCCCTAAGTAAAGTTGAATAAGCAAAATTAATTAACATACTCTTTTTCAAAGTCAAATGTCTATTGTAATGAGTGGAAAAATTTGACGTGGATTATAAGTGTTTTACTTCACTTGTACACTTTTGAAGGGCTCTGTTGTCAGAGAGTGAGAGATGAACTAACATTTTAATGTTTCTCATTTTAGTACCAAAAGATACATTAGTTTCTTTAAAACTTTAAAATGCTGGGTGCAAAGTAATACATAATTTAGTGCATTCAGCATGACACAGTGTACAATATTTATAAGAAAACATTCCAAAATTCTTCCCAGAATTTCAAAACTTCCTGTGGCCGTTGACACCCATAAAATATATGGGCAGCCAATAGGGTATTGTGCAGCTGAAAAGAAAGTTTCGGCTGTTCCGCGTGTGTGCCGGATGAGGCGTAGTATAGAGATTCGTTTGTTAAAACCACCGGTATTTACCGCTTCATATGCATATTTCGCACGTGCTCAGCTTACCGATGCCTTTTATTATTCTCCAATGACGCTCCCGGGCTCGTCTTTTTTTTCGATTCATCGGTTAGCGACTGATAACTATCTAATCCACCGGTTAAAAATTTCATAAAAAAGTTCGCCTAAACTCTTTTTAAGCCGTTTGTTTCATAAAAAGTTACATACCAAAGCAACAACATTTTTTAAACCTGTTCTTTTCGTTTTATTCTCTTAAACGAAGAGATATTCAAGTTGTAATAAAAAAATAATTGTTAGGTATTTTTGCGATTTCATATGACATTCTGTTTCTTTCCGGAACTGACTATTTATAATAATGTTCAGGATAGTTTCAGAAGTGTCATAGGATAGATAAGGATTCTCACGTAGTTGGGAGATGGGAATCGAGCGTTCGTCTTTCTGGCTGAGGTGCTTCGATGTAAAAGACCTGATCAGAATATTAAAGAGCTATTCTGTTCCTTTTAAGTCATTGTCCTGCCTTTGAAATACTTACTACCTAAAGCGAAGCGATAAATGACGGTTGAGCTTAAAATCTTTCGGTAGCTCCTTTGGACACTGACAAAAACACAGTGGGAATTCTTCTTCTACACTTGATTCCAACAGCTTTTGGGCCTCAGGATAAAATATTGTCGTGTAACCACCGCACCCTTTAATCGTTTGGGTTTACCCCGGTACTGGATTAACACTGGAAATATTTGATGTATGTTATTTTAATTATTGTTAATGAATGAAATAAGCATATTGTTATAAGTAAATGAAAGATAATAGTACTTTCGCATAAAATTTCTTGGATGTTACTAAACATTTTAACGTGAATACTTATTATTAATTACGTAATACATTGTAATAAAAATCTGACATTCTGTAAAGCTGGTTTTATAATTCATCCGGGGATAAAACAAAAAGTTATCTAAAAATATCGTTTGTTAATTTAGAATGTAAATTAAAATCCAGGTACAATTTGTTGCAAAGTTTACTTCTGGAAAAAGTTTGCACCTCGCCTTATTTGGACAGCTCTTCCAAATTGGTATGTGTACCAGGAAACTTCTGTTTGCAATTTAATGCCTTTGCATTCCAAGGCGTAAGGGCTATAAGTACGTCGAACCGAACGATTTTACTCCAGTTCAATGCACTTGCAAAATAGCGTGTGATGATCAGTACCTCATATTCGATAATCCGCAATCCAAAGGTATTTTGGCTTTAATTTAAAAACGAAAAAAAAGTTACCATTTTGTACGACGTTTAAATTAACAACCACTTGATGGATACCTAACGATCAAGAGTCTTCACTCGACGTACCATATGAAAAGGCGTATCAAATCCAATGTATCGGCGATCGTTAGCTACGTGTTCCTGAGAAAGCGGCACCGTGGATACTTCCTCGGCGTCCGTGACTTCCGGTCGATCGCTACTGGCCGGATATGGCGAGGAACTGCCGAAGCGTCCAGAGGCGCATGCCAATCACGTGCCAAGAACGTACCAAATACCGATTATGTCCTCTTGACGACGAGTCGATAGCTACCGTGCTTCCATCGCTCGAGTGGATTTTTCTATATATAGATTTTACAATAAGTCTCGCTAATAAAGTTCCGCAGGATGTTTCTGGTGCCTTGTCAATTTAGTTGCTGGATAAAAGCGAAACTATATTGAAATTTCATTTTTGATGATTATAATTATTTGACATTAGGAATTACGTTAATAAACGTATGGAATAACTATAACAAATAATGTTAGAGACTTAAATTAAATATGGCCATTTTTATGAAAACATGACTCATCTGTTGATAGCAAAGTTATAAACTGAAAGCCGCTTTTAATCAAAAGAATTTTCAATTAATAATAGCTTTCTGTTATACCTAGAAAAAGATACTTAAAATGTTACAGCGTGATTTTGGATCTAATGCTACACAGTTATTAAATTTTCTTTACTCCTCTTATGCATATTTAATAAAAAAATAAAATATCTTGTTATGAAAAAAACTAATAAATCTCAAAATTTAACAAAACTTCATAATCAATTCACAGTCATTTCAATAAACAGTATCACCGTCCAATGAAAGCCACTCAGAAGCTTACGCGCTCCTCCCTCTAAACCGCCGGGAAAACCTGCACCGCCACCTCCTCTCATCTCGCTCCACCGTCCGCCAGCGCGACTTAGCGCAGTCTAACGCAGTTAGCGGGGCGATCTTAGGGTGCATCGCGGCCAATTATGACGGTGGCGGCACTAACCAGCCGCAGGGCCGCATCGGGCTCTCCCGCGCTAAGTGGTGTGGGAGTGGGGCCGATCCGTGCACGGGGGACTTCATCCCCCACTTCGGCGACGGTCCCTTTTTACCGCGTGCGGTGTCTTCGCCGCCGCGGCGCGCCCACGCAGTCAGTCCGCTCGCGCGCCTCGGACCGAATTCGACCTCGCCTCCCGATCGCCCGGTCGGTGACGTTCAGTTTTTCAGAGCACTGTGGGGTCTAGCCGAATGACAGGTGATCGGAGATTTTCTTACGCGAAGGTCGACCGGTTTTTTTCCCGACGCGATACGCTTTTCCGGATATTTTGTTCGTCGCTTCCAAAATTAGCCGTTAAGTGGCTGGAAAGTATTCGAAGGGGCGTTTCTTAATGGTAGATGTCTGCGCGATTTCCAACAGGGTGGGCAAATGATTTTAAGGATTCAGTGAGGTAATGAATTTCGTAAAGAAGATAAGGACAATGGTTACTAGTTGTAAGTATATTTGTTGACAAGTTTTAAGAAATTATTTTTTAATGTTTTACTGCGTGTAATTAAAAAAGAGGAATTTAAAATTCACATTTGATACCTACACATCAGCTGATTATTCAACAAAAAAAAATGATTCAATAAACATTGCATAGCATATTTTTATATTAAAATAAAAATAAATACTGATTTTCATAATTTTTAATATTTATTGCGAGTTTAACTGATTAACTATCATCATTTTTTTAAATTTAGTATCATATTAGACTGTAGGAGATTATTAAATCGTACTTACATCAATTTTTAAATTGTGAAGTGAATATATAAGATAAGTAAAAAGTGAAACATTCTTTAATTTCTTTTTATCATTTTATACGTTTATAAAAAGAGGGTTCAATTTCTCTAAATTTAGGAAGACTCCTATCTATTAAGATTAAGTGAGGTACTTATGTAATGCGATAAGTATTAATATCTAAAAAACGATAAGCAATCACTTCATTCACTTTGTAAAGTATCATTCATCTTCAGTACGTTTAAAAATAGAAGTCCTCTAAAAAAATTTTAAATATTTTTCATTTTAAATGAGTGCTCTAGCTAATCACCATATTATTGTTACAATTTTTTTAATAATTATACAAAAAATCTTGAATAATCTATATTTGAACCAAGAAATTCTAAGAAGCAGCGATGTGAATGATGTTTTTGAACTGCAGTTGTATGCAGGCGTTAATATCTCCCGATTTTCTGCGAAACGTGCTACAAACCTACCGACAAATGCACTTGTTATTAACCGAAAATTATTCAACATTTTGCGGTATTACGGCATGTAAAAAATATTTTCACGAATTCATCATCAGTTTCAATAACTTAAATTACATTTTTTTTAAATAGACAATCAAATCGTCATACATGCAGTAATTACTGCCAACAGTTTCCAGCGTCAGCGGATATTACGACGAGTCCAAGTGCCTCCCAAGTTTCGGAATAAGGAAAAGCGCAACGGAAGAGGACAGAAGCGCGCGCGAGTCTCGCGTGGCACACCGAGCCGCGCTGATAATCCGCGATCAATTTATCGAGGCGCGGGATCGCCGCGAAGGTGTCGAGCGATAAAGCGGGGTCTATCGTTACCGCAGAACCTGATGCCGATCGCGCGCAGAGGTCGTGCGATTTCTTCTCTGCCCCCCGCCACCGACACGTCCAGCGTGTGGGCGCGTAGGAGGCAAGATGTCGGCATAGCTGATGTTTTTCAAAATTCGGCTGTGTCACATCCAGCCAGCCAAACGCCCAAAACTCAACGGCTGACTTTCTGGATCTGCTTTTTTATGGTGTACGAATGCGGTGTTTTAAGGATATATGTGCGGATGTAAATTACTTATTTTACGTTAATTGTTATGTTCTATTAAATTTATGTAAATATTTTTGTAAAAATATTTAGTTATACATACAGTTAAGTTTTGCATGATAGTCGATGTAAAGGTGAAATACAAACATTATTTGCTACCGACACTGCGTGATTATATCTGCATGGTGGCGTCAATTTTCATTCACTGTAAGTGTAAGTATCTTGTGCATTTAATACGAGCATCTTACAATCACAAGCAAAGTATTTGGGCAAGTTAATCAGTAACCAGTTATTTCATTTACAATTCAATAATTCATTGTAAATTGTGTTGTACACGATATTCTTGACTATACCTGTAAACAAAATAGAAATTTAGTTTGTCTTAAATTAAAATATTTAAATTATAAAAGGAGAGAGGTACAATCAAACTCCCAGCGAATCGATGTCACTTCAAGATGAACGGACCCTCGTGTTTAACTCCAGCCACGTAATATTTTGGTCTGCCTCGTTGGTAACCAGCGGCGATTGAGCCTACCGGAACGCGTCCGAGAGACACCGACGCCCATTTTAATCCGCAACCGGTGAGTACCTTGAAAGACCATTAAAAAGTTCTATAATTTATATTCACAGGACTTTGCCTTTTTTTTATTTCTTTCTCTTCATAAAAAGTAACGATTGCGATTGACGATGAATTTGGACTAAGAAATCTACATCATTAACATCCTATATATTGTTTAGTAAAGCTGATTATTGGAACTAAGCAATTTCATTACTTGCATTTTGCAAAATTAACTTAATAAGATAATGGGATTATAAAATTCAAATGATCGACTATTAAAGTTCATTTACCGATTAAAATTTTAAATAATGTTAATGAAGAGTAAGATAACCCTGGTAAAAATAGTCGATTAAATCCGATTTCTTAATTTTAAATCTTAATTACACATTGATCGGAATCCTATTAATGTGTAATTAAGATTTACAATAAAAAAATCGGATTTAATCGACTATTTTTACCAAGAAAATTATTTGTTATAAAACTGCGCCACCTAAACTAAACTAAAAAACATAATATTTACAGCATTGATTTAAGATTTTCAATCTTTGAACCCCACGTCGCATTACACCGTGGACCTATACAAACACCAAAGAAACCGAAAAATTGTAATTCTCAGCGCGAAAAACAAACACCTCCGCATTCTTTAAGAAAAAAAGCACCACCACGCGCATCCTTTCCAAACGAGGCGAGAGAAAAAGAAATCCCTTTACCTTTCGAACAAAGCGAGGTCTGGATGCCGGGCTGGGCCGTTGATTACGGGCGCGAAAAATTTCTCGCGGCGGACCTCTAATTTGAGCGGCGCGCGCGCGGGGCGTCGGCTCGTCGCGCACGTGTTCGGCCTTCGAATGGTCCGGATGTGACGTAGGAGCGCGGCCCCGGGAGGCCCTCTCCCCCTTTGTCCTCTCCGAGGAACGCGCGACGGGCCCCGCATACGTAAGATCCTCGGCCGCGCGTTTTCACCTGCGCGACGCCGAGCGACCGACGCGCGGAATATTCCTCCTTCGTCGGCTGCATCGCGGCCGCGCTCGGGAGCTCGGGATGACGCGATTGTGAACTAGTCTTTACGGGGATTCTTATAGAGCGTTTTTCTTTGCTTTTTGTTGTTTTGCGAATCTGCTAAGATATGTATGTCTTTAATTTTTTATTATTGAGATGTTGATACTTTTGGTATATAGTCCACGCCAGTTGTAAGCCAGTTGTTTCAGTCAGACGTTACTTGCTTAGTGAACTGTCCATCAGTTCTTACAATACCGCATCTCTCACTATCTACTGTTTTGTATTGCATTATATTGCCTGGAAACCTTGTCCATCTTATATATTTTATCTTGGAATTTTTTTTACAGGTAATACTGTATTAAGGGATATAGAAAAAACGTTAGACTACTATTTTGAGAGCAGAACAAAGGAAAGGAAAATTCATGTTTATTAATAGTCATGAAAAAATGCACGTCGAAGAACTGCGATCAATTCAACATTATTTCTATCTTGCACCCATGATATGATGTTTTTAGAGAGTAAAAGAATGCAACCTCTTATTAACTATAATTGCTGCACAATTGTATTCCCCTATTAGTGAATATTTAAAACCATCGATGGAAACAGTGGGAAAATTTATCTATTCTTAGATACACTTTTTTCGCGTTAATAAAAGTTAGTACGTAAACATCTAATTCCAAAATAATATATTAAATAATTTAATTTTTTAAATTTAGTAATTGGAAATATTCTAATAAAGCTACATATACATAATCATGAATTATTAAATATCAAAAAAGCTAACTTTTTACAAAGAACTGTAATTCTTGTAGAAGTAATGAATTAGCCAAAAGTACAACAAACTGCAAATCTAAAAATGTTGTAACTTATAGAAAATATGAGTAATATAAATATGCGATGTGATAAACAAGTCTTATAAAATTATTCTGTCGAGCGATCGAACTACATCGAAGAAGTGCACGATACGCGGTGAATCATCGAGCAGCTCTTGACACGTAGCGACTTTTTCATTGTACCTAGCAATTACATTGGTTTCCCTTATTTTAACATAATTCTGCGGGGAAAAAAATAGCGCAAAGTGGTCTTATATTTTTACCTTTCGTTCTTATATTTTTCTTATATTTTTCTTTCGATGCGTAGCATATGAACCTATAATTAGATATAATTCGATAATTAAAGATGCAACTGTGTGTGCTCCTCTATATCTCCCTGAATATTTAAAAGCGTACAGTCCGCTAATAGGAAGACTCCTGTGCTAAGAAAGTTGCGCTTCTCTTTGATCTTAACAATATGGATTACTTTGAAGTTTTGAAGAGGTTTAAAATATATGCAAGTTCAGCGGAAGGTGTGTACTATGAAGGATGTCCTTTTTTATTTTATTTCCGTCTATTTTACTATCTCTATACATTATTTATTTTAAATAACTTAATCAATCGATTATTATTTTAGAATAAAGTAGAAAATGAATTGTCTGAATCGTGACGACGTTTTACCTACTGTTTTTCTGTTTCTAAAAATGTTTGGACTGTGGCAGCCTACAAATTGTTCTTATTTGTTCAGCATTTTTTATAAAATTTATGCAGTATTTATAGTAGTGACATACGGGACAATGTTGCTGATGGAGATGCTAAACATTCTATTTGCCGAAGGAAGTCGCTTTGACACTTTTCAAGAGCACATGTACTTGATATTTACACATACGAATTTGTATTTAAAAATGATCAACTTCATTGTAAGACGCGATAAAGTGATGCTGCTGATCGACTCTTGCTTGACAAAGAATTGGAATCCACCGAGGGATGATCAAGAGTGGAAAATTTTAAACGAATTTAATCGAGCCTCCAGGTTTTTATACTCAATTATTTATTTAAATATTTTTATGTACAATGTAATATATTCCGATGAGAAGGAAATGAGGAGACAAATCGTTATTGCACTATATTTTTCTTTTCTAGCTTATTTTATTCTGGTTAAAAATGTCAAATAGGCCTTTTTTGAAATGAGATTTTTTTTAAAGGCTTCAATTTGTAAAACATTGTTCAATTTGTTTTTACTTTAGTTTGGAGGGGGAAAAACGTACAGAAATCTGAAAAGGGTTTGTCAATCCTTGATCATAATTATATTAAATTTACAGAATAACAACGATATTGCTTGCACTACCTATAGCGTGTTGCATAGTAGTCTACGTATTTGGTCCACTCGCTGGTAATGAGAAGCTTTTACCATATGACGCGTGGTATCCGTGCGATCTAAACTCGTCACTATGTTTCTGGCTGGCGTACTCGCACCAAGGTATCATCAGTATCCCAGCTGGTTTAGTGATGGTTGCTAACGACTGTCTTATAGCTGGATTTATGATGCAAATCTCGGTGCACCTAAACATACTAAGTTATCGACTTGTTCATACTCCTCAGAAGTTCAAAGTAAGTAGTAACGGTATGATGAACGTCAGCTTCGAAGAGGAACGCTGCTTTATCAGAGAATGTATTGACTGTCATAATGAAATTTTCAGGTCAGTGTTTATTTTTTTATATCCTAAATGTATTTTGAATATATTAGTTATATATCAGATTAAAATTAGGTCGTAAATCAGAACACGTATTAATTATACATCAGATGACAAATTGTCTAGTTTATAATTTCTTTTAGATTAGCGGAGCTTTTAAGCAAAACATTTATCGAAATTGTGTTCATTCAATTCTTCGTTACTTTAAGTGTCATTTGTACAACTATTTTCTTTCTTGTCCAGACCGAAACTCTGAGTTTCGAGTTTCTAGCAGCATTTTTGTACTTCCTGGGTATGTTGGTCCAGTTCTTTTATTATTGCTGGTACGGGAATGAAGTTATGATAAACGTATGTTCGTCCCATAGTTTAAGACGACTTTAGTAATAAGACTTTTGAAACATTTTTTATTAACTTTTAGAGTCATAAAGTCTTTCAAGCTATATTCGAAATGGATTGGACGAAACTCAATAAGAAGTCAAATAAAGCTTTGTTAATAATGATGACTATGGCTTTGTCGCCTATCGAATTGTTTAAAGGAGTGATCATAAAAGTTAACTTAGATTCTTTCATTAACGTAAGGATCTAGTTAATACATAATTTTTAATCAATAATTCAATAATAAATGCAATTATAATTTAGAAAAACTTTAATAACTTAAATTATTTAAATTTCAGATTTTAAAACTTTCATACTCTGCATTTAATGTATTGAAAAATACGTTGTAAAATAAATAATTGTTGCTTGTAGACTATTTAGATTTTATTTCTTCAATACACTGTGAAATATTCACCAGTAGGTGTTAATAGTTATACCATACTATGCTTCGTATTGTACCCTTTATTGTAATATTTCAATTGAATTATTTACTATCTTGAACATATCAGCATTATAAGAATTGATTAAACCTTATGTGTTTTTTCACTAAAAATACGTATAATACTTGGGGAACGGTGTACATGTTCAAAAGTTGACATTTCTTTATTTCAGTATAAGTAATTATTTCAAAAAATAGATAATATTACAGTGAAATAATAGAATATGGTTTGCATAATCTGAAAAAACATAAATTTAAATTTGAATATATTTTTTTAAATACTGGAAGTTGAATTCATGAAATCTTAGTCTTATTTTATAGTAGAGACATTACCGTTAGAAAGGCTTCAAATGAGAGAATAGTCAATTTTCCAGCAGTGATTTTGCTGACATTTAAGGATCGAGTCATGATTATTCCAAGGAATTTTTGAGATTCAATTGGTAATTCGTACCAGTCACTGAAATATCTATTAAGTACTTTTTACTAATCATCGTTGAAAATATCTTTTAATTAAGTTTATCAACAAACTTACATTGTATTGCAAATTTTTCCACTTTGGTTAATGATGAATTGTCCCATAACGTTTAGGAAAAATACTTCAGCAATGAATCCAAAACTAAAAGCTACCGCTTGAATAGTTAAAATGGGATTGCTGGAACTATTATAAACCTAAAATAAATTTGATTAGTTTACGATATTTTTTTATCCCTACCACTATGTTAAATTTATTGTCAATTTACATAGTAAAGCGTCATTGGTAGCATCACTAAACATAGGATTTGCACAATTATGAGGGAATACGTGAACGTATTTTCTAATAAGGCTACATTTCTAAAAGTATATAAATATAATTAATATAATTACATTTAATCTGTAATCGTTTTTAATAAATTGAAAACCAAACTCCAAAATTTCTGTATGATAAACAGCAATTTTTTTCAAATCTTTAAAAAAATGTTTATAGTCTCTGTAGGTGCGAACATCAACTTCAGTATTCGATTGCTTTTTAAAAATACTTATTTTGTAACTGAAACATGATACTTTAAATTACAAGTGACATTAAACAAATTTTCAAATGACTTCTTAAAATTTACCTTAAAATTTCGAATAAACCACATATATGACTCACAGACATAAGAATAAAAACATCAATACTAAAAAATATGACACAGTTAAAAAAACTGATAATTGAGAAATGAAAGTAACAAAAAATGCCACTCTTTCCATTCCTATCAATATCGATGATGTAATTTCCAGCATTTTGGAATACTATAATCTTCGACTTATTCCGCATATCAAACCATGATTCTGCGATCATAGGAGTATACTGAAAGGTGCTAATTGACATCCAGCTAAGAAAACCAATAACTGAAAATAGTAATTAATTGTTACCCTACGTATGTCAAACGATTAGCGTGATTTTTTAAAGTCCACATAATATTAATGAATTTAATCTAACTTACCCAAGTACACTTTACGAATGACATGTCCAAAGTCGTAGTAATTTATTAATAATTTGCGCTCTATTTCATTTGCTGTAATTTTCCAGTCTAATACAATTTTATCAAATAACACTTTTATCTAAATAAGCGATGAATAAACAATATAAAAGTTTGAAAAGGCAAATACATATATATACACATTTTTTAAAAAGATAGACAATGAGAAGCTGTGATAGCACACAATAAGTAATTATCTTACCTTTTCTCTACACACTAGCACTGCAGTGTATTTAGACAAAGAAATTGTATGAAAAAAAGTTATAGTAGTACTATAAAGTGTATCATACCTATCCGATTTTTGTAATATTATAGTTATGAGCTGAAAAGAAAGTCTATAATCTTATCTATTACCATTGTGCGTTTTTTGTGAACATTTATTCATATAGTATAAATTATTTATTTGTTCTTTATTTATTTTAAATGCAAATTCATTGGTAGCCTTTTATTTTTCCTTGACAAGAAATTATTACATACCTGTGGAACTATAAGTGTTATCGTTGACGTGTAGTATATTGCATAGAACAAAAATTTATGCAAAGGTCGTTGACTTTGATCAGCATACGGCCACAAATGTGTAGCGCGAAATACGATTCTAATATAGTTATAATATTTTTCCTTTAAAATGTTAGATTCATTGAGTACTTTTTTCAAGGAAATATTTTTTTTAACAGTTACCATGTTGATTACTTGTAAAATTATTAAAATTTTTTTTTAAACAAGTCTGTATTATTGAAAGATTACACTAGAATTTAGTTCCAAATAATATTTTTGCAATACCAGATAGGTGAACGGTACGTAACAAACTGTCATCAATCGTTGCTTTATAACGTCTCAAATATATATCATCAAACGAGATCATTAGAATTAGTACAGTTAACAAATAAAGTGAAGAACATTTGAATTAACACAAATTATGAACATTAGTTTTATTGTGTAACTTCATGTTCGGTTGAAATTGTATTTAATTGTTGATTAAGTATCCTCGATATGTATTTAATTCAATATTTATTCTTTAATTGAGAACGTCAAACCCTCATTACATTATTTATTAGTAATCCGGGAAAGTCCTAGGGGTACTTTTACCTTTGAAGAGAAAAGTGAATGTAAAATCGATAATAATATGATTAACACGAACACGAAGAAAAAGGATGAAACGTAATGACAAGTATTCTTAAGAGAGGACACAGAAGGTTTCATCCTAAGAGCAGTGATTAGCACCATAAAACATAAGGCTCCGAGAGTTCGAAATGCTGATGCGGAGAAGTCAATGAACTACGGTTAGCACAGTTGCGGTTGCTTTACTTTTTTTAATAAGTCGATATGCTTGTACGTTCAATCAACAAACAATATTTATGAAATTAATTTTTACACGAAAGAAAGTTCTAAAAAAGTGTGTTTTTACGAACAATTGATATCTACTTTCCCACTGTGCCAATACTCTTCCTTTATTTTAAGAAACTTTAATTAACGAAAGGAGGAAGGTAAATGATAATACTTTCCTACGGAAATAAAGCAGTTTTTTTTTGCTAGTAATTAGTGAAATATGTGTTAGTATTTGTGGACTTGGATTAACCTTATGCTCATTCGTTGTCATTTGTTAGTTAAATAGTTATCAACAGACTAATATAACATACAGAATGATTTTAATATAAAAAAGCTCAATTATATTCAGTTTTATTAGTTTTAAAATTTTACAGAGATCTTCCTCTGGCTCATAGTTAAAGGAAACGTACGGGCAACTTTTACTTTTGTTAATGGCGCATGATATCATACATTTAAAATGAAATTGTTACATTTTCATTAGCGGATTAATTATAGTAATTGCAAAATTTAAAGATGACTCTGTAGTCATTGCCACTGTCATAGGTCCGTGAAGTCCCCGAATTTCTCTAAAACGCCAACAAGAGTCTTACACCTTTGAGTATTTATCAATCCAGTCACGATAGTAGGCAACTTCTACGTAGACCCCGGGATACTTAGGACTAGCGCAACCCAGTCCCCAAGCAGTAATCCCTGCGAGTCTTCCATCGACAGTCAGTGGACCACCAGAATCACCGGTACAGGAATCCTTTCCTCCTTTTCCGTAATATCCGGCGCAGATCTGCCCTTCAGTCACCTTGCCCTTGTAAGCCTCATTGCAGGTCTTCCGATTAACAATGGGTAAGGTGACTACCTGAAGTTGCTTGGAGAATGGACCGCCCGATTTGGTCGTACTACCCCAGCCTGTTACTACTGTCCTTTGGTCATCCTTTACATTCTCAGTCCTACCAAACAAGGTTACTGGCTTTCGTGTCGCATCCAACTGAAAATTTGATCTTTGTTTTAAAAAAATGAAAAAAATCTTCAGAATATCTATAGATCGAATAATTATATATACATTTATAATCATTCAAACAACCAAAAGTTGAGTGGCGAATAAAAAACTACCTTCAATGGATTCGCCAGGTGTAGTATGGCAAGATCACCGACGATTTTATCCTCCGAAATTTTAGTGTCTCCGTTTCGGATGATTTTGTCGACCTTGTGAATACTGCCTCCCTCACTGTGATAAGTTGAGCCAGCTCGGACAGTATAAGTGGCTGCGATGGTTTTGGGTACACAGTGGGCCGCTGTGAGTACGTAGTTGGCCGAAAGAATGATGCCGCCACAGTCGTGCTTGCCGTTCTTCTGCAAGCTCACCTGATGTGGATAAGACTCTATTGCCGCTTTCTCACCACCGACTATTCGGCTAGATATATTCGCATCGAAGTCAGTTTGATTGTAAAGAAAGAGGGATCGCCCTAGAGGAATTTCGGGTGAGTATTAATAATAATTTATTTAAATTGATCAAATAGAAAAAAGACTCAAAAGTCCAAAAAAGTAAAAATTTAATATCAGCCATTTAACTGACTGAAAAACTTTTTGCGTTACTATTTTTCCATCCAGCCAATTGTTATTAATTACAATCACTGAAAAGAAAGTCGGGTTCATGAATAGAAATTATGACCCTATACATTTGACACATTTTCGATGACGCGTCATTTGATAAGATACCAAATATATTAGTGCACCTTTGATAAGATAGTAAATATATTTTATCATATTCTTGGATATAGAAATAAAAAGATCTAAATTTGTACATTAAATTACAGTGTAATAAATCATACATTTTTATATTGATTTGTTTAGTTCAAAACATCTCAAAATTTTAATTAACTTTATTTCTTCAATCATAATGTCTAAATATAAATTAATTAGAAAAGTTTAAACTACTATTACTATTTATAAACTAACACTGGTTAATTATTTATTTACAATTTCATATTGCATTCTTTTTTTATTTATTATTATTAGACCGTTAGAGTGCCCTTACATTAAAAGTAATACAAAAACTAAAACTAAACTAATTAATAAGTAGTACAAAATTACTTAATCGAAGATTTAACAGCACTAACAAATTAAATACTTTTACAACGTGAAATGAATTTTAGAAAACATAATAAAAAATATAGCATACACAAACTTACCATTTTTTACAAGTGCGACAGCAAGTAGCAGCGTTAGAAAATACATTTTGTTCATGAATGAAAAAATTGAAGTGAAGACAAGATTTTAATTTTAATTTCAAGATTTTATAATTGAAATGTAATTACTGCAAAATTAGGATAGAGATAAAGAAATACTATAGAAATATACTATAAATATTTTTTATTTCTGTGGAAATAACAGTCTAAACTATAATTCTAATCAACTAAAAACAAAATTGTTTATATTATTTTGAAAAGTATGTGAACAATTCCACTGGTCTTTGCTGGAAATTTACTCCGGTATTTCTGGCGCAAGAGCGTACCGTGACATCGAGTCGCATGGCAGCTTGATACTGTGCGGTTTTACTTTTTAGAAGACTCATGACTTGGATGTACTTATTGGCACAGTTCTTTGATAGCAACTTTATCGCAAATCCAATGGTCTATTGGCGTTACATCGATATCTGCTCCTATACTTCCCATTTTGCAGTTTAGATAAGTGAGGAACTTCGATGAAGTTTGTTTGAATGACCAAATGAGAAAGAATAGAAATAATAAATGTTGGAGTGGAAGACCTTTTCAGTATAACTGAATATATTTCTGTGCTTTGTCTATATTGTTATTTGTACGTCTTTTATGTGCAAAGCACACAATAGCTGAATTCATGCCCTATGCACAACGCATTTTTCATAATGATAACATGCTATTTGAAATAAAATTTCCCCAATTAGTACCAATACATTAAAAAAGTGATAATAATACTGTAAAATAGTAGAATATAGTTTGGGCAATCTGAAAAAATTTAATGCGAAAAGATTATGAATTGAAATTTGCAAGTAAAAAAAAATGATGACTATAATTACCGTCACAAAAGCTTCTAAAGAGAGAATAGTCAATTTTCCAGCACTGATTCTGCTGGGACGCAATGATCGTGTCATTATTATTGCGAGAAATTTTTGGTATTCGACCGGTAGTTCGTACCAATTGCTGAAATATCTGCATAGAATTTTAATAAAGATAATATTTAATGTAGTTTATGATAATTAACAGAAAACTTACACTGAATTATAAACTACTCCGCTTTGATGAAGGACTATCTGGCCTAGTGAGTTTAAAAAAAATACTTCGGAAATAAATCCGAAACTAAACAATAGAGCATGGAAGGATAGCATGGGATAAGTAAAGCCTAAGTCGTAAACCTAAAATTAAATGAATTAATAAACAATAGGCCTCGAAAGCGTCTCAAATTAAATTAGTTAAATTAGAAACATACGATAAAAAGTGTCATTGGTAACATCCCCAAACATAGAAGTTGAACAATTATGAGGGCATACGTTAGCGTACTTTCTAATAATACCACGTTTCTAAAAATAGAAAATAATGATTGTAAGTGCATGATATTTATCGATTGATATATTTAATTTACTTACTTCAAAATTTCCATATGAAAAATAACAATTAGCCTCATATCTTTAAAAACGCTTGTTGGATAGCTCCTAGGTGTGGAAGACTTATTCTTATTTTTAGATTCTTTCCCAAGAAACTTTATTTTATAACTGTAATTATCATTGTTAAAAACGTATGTTTCAACGATATTTAATTATTTTCTAGTAAATGATATTGACTTACTTCAAAATTTCAAATAAGCCGCTTATATGGCTAACAGTCATGATGAGAAAAAAGTCGATGCTAATAAATATGGCGGTGTTGAAAAAACTGATAATTGAGAAATGAAAATAACGCATGATATCTCCATTTCTCTCCAATTCGAAGAAATAATATCCGGTATTTTTGAATACTCTCAATTTCGTGATATTGTGTATGCCGAAGAAAGTTTCCGATATGATCGGAAGGTACTGAATGCCGCTAATATAAAACCAACCAATACCTACAAAAACTATAGTACAATAATCAATTATTATAAAGTATGTATATGTGCAATAGTTGCAATCACAACTAATGATTGAAACTTACCCAAATATAAATTACGAAAGATCAGTCCACCATTGCAGTGATTCACTAATAACTTGCGCTCTCTTTTATTTGATATGGTTTGCCAATCCAACAGAATCTTATCAAACAATGCTTTCACCTGAAATGGTAAATAAAATTAAATACATTTAACTATTTTATACAGGAAATTGAACGTGACATTCGATCTTTTGTTTGCAATAAATTATGATATTACCTTTAATCTACTTCCTAATATGGCAGTATACTTACACATAGTAAGTACGTGAAAGAATATGATTGCACAAGCATGAATGAAGTCATAAATATCAAGGTTTTTTGTTAAAGATACTAACTGTAAAAAAATAGAATTAAATGATGACAATCGGCTATTTTTTAAATTATTTATTTAAAGAACTTTTTTTCATTAGTTCATTGTTTTTAAAACAAAAAGGTACTAACAGTGGAAGTTATGAAGAAAGCAATTGCAATTTTTACATACCTGCGGAATGATGAGCGTCAAAGTTGAAGTGTAGTATATAAAGCAAAACATCAATTTATTTAACAACGTTAACCTTTTATTTGGATCAGAATAAGGCCACAATTGTGAAGCACGAAAGATGTTAAAAATAATTTTATAATATTTTCCCTCAAAAATATCGATTCTGTCTGGTACAGTTTTATAAAGAAAACTGTTTTCACCATCTTGTCTAAGAATTTGAACAATTTTATGAAAGTATTTTTTAAACATTTATATTTTAAATTCTAGTTGACCGCGGGTTCTAAACAGGTTAAATGAAAGCTTACTTTGGTGGGTGAATAGTCAAAGGTTACGTGCAAGACTGTTGTTTATAATTTCTTGAAAACTCAGTAGTATCCAGTCATTTAGCCTTTTTCGATAAGAAAAGTTCCTTAGAATATTAAAAACTGCAAACTTAGCACATTATCGTTAATTATATACAAACTAGTAAGAGCTATTATTATTAGCAGTTAAAGTTTGTTTTCAGTCATTGGGATACCAAATGTAATTTAAAAAAAAAAGGAAATGTTCATTTTATTGTTTTTGTGGTTAAAAGAAGGGAAAACCCAGCCAGAGGCTACGTAACTTTCACTGAAACGTCATCATTCCTTTGGTAGGGTTCATTCTGATAAATTGTATTCGCTGACATCAATACGCTCCTCCACTTGAACTCTTCTTGCTTCAGAATGTTCAATCTCGACTATTTTCATCAAAGGTCTTGCTACCGAGTTTTTTAAAAGCCTTAAATGATTGTTTCCTTATATCGACCAACGAGAGCATGATTGCGCATACTTTTGCTATATGTATTTCACAATTTAATTTAAACTTTATTGTTATACTTCAATACAATCGCGAGCGCTTAATCACCAATAAAGTCCAATTATCATAAAACAATATTAAAAAAAAGGTAAACCTTTTGTTTCATATAAATTTCATGATCCAACAACATAATAAGCTGCTAATCACGAAGGTTAATGAACCAATTATCCCTTTCTCGATAATATCATATCGCAAATAACTTTCCTCAAATAACATTTCTTAACTAACTTGTAAATTTTGTATTTCAATTTCAAATGAAATGCTTTGTCATGGTCTGAAGTTTATAGATCTATGCCAGAATGAAAACATTTTTTAATATCAATAATGCAACAAATTTTCAATCAGGTGTTATGAGGTCAAAATTATTGATGAAGGATCGGATAAAATAACATAAAACAGTTATTGCATTTTAAAAGTTTATTTTTTTAAGTTTTATAACATTTTACATCATTTTAACACTGTAGTGTTAAATGAAATATTAAATGAAACAGATACTGAATAGTAAAATGTCACTTCAAAACAGTCGCTTTGTCAGTTGTATTTTTTTAAAATAAGGTTCATGAAGAAATGAATCGATATTAGCGATAGTAGTCCAACTTTTCGTTCTTTCCTAAAAAGTAACACTAAAAATTTTTAAATGCATGACAATTACAATGTCAAACGCGCGTCTACAGTGTTCAGTGATCATTCATGCGGTAGACGCGCCCTCGAGTAGTATTGTACTGAAGTCTGTATCCAAATTGGTTTTTCGCTTTACGAAGCGGGTAAACAGTGAAAAGAAAAACGATAACTCGAGGCTACTCTCGCGGTCGATTGCGCTTACAAGATTTTCACCGACAAACTGATTCGCTTGATTTTTCCACACCCCTCGCCGCTCCGGAAACACACGAGGCGTGGGAAAAGTCCCTTCGGATTTGTCGTTGCGTTGTCGTTCGTCATTAAATAAAGTATCGCTACTAATTTTGTTTGCTTAATAAAAAAAACTCGAAACTTTTTCGCCGACCATTAAGAGAGTCTACTAATTTAACGTAATGACTTCATTTCTTATTAAAACGTGACGGTCGAACTATTAACTCAGAAAGTCAACAAAATTCTCATAATCGAGTGTAAATGAAAAATTAGAACTTCTAAGAACACAAAATGATAAATTTTCGATTGCGATTTTTCAAGTGAAAATTAAAGGTAAAACGTCAGTCAAAGAATAATTTGCAAGTAACCAAGTAAAACGTGCTTTTCTTCCAAGAGGGACAAAAAAACACGTGGTACTCTGCTTGATTTTTCTACGTTACAGTCATACAGGCACACGCAAAAAGAAATCACACGCGACTCTCTTGTACAGTTTGAAAATTAGCGCGTTTAGTCGATTGAAGCTTGACATGGTGTTGTACGATTTAGGGGAGACCGTCAACTCAGAGGATCTTCTGGTACTTGAGACTGTAGTAAGCCCTGGTGTGGTAACTGTAGTGCCGGACCTTGGGCTTGCAGCCAACAAGCATACCCATATCAGCGGAACGTTTGTGGCTCTTATCAAGGTTCTTCTCGTCGTACGTCCTCATTACTCGCTCTGCCCACTCCTGAGCTCGCGGTGTCTCCCTGTACAGGCCCTTGTTCCTCTTGTTCATCCAGTCCATCACGTCATTGCAGTAGTTTTGCCTGTAAATAGTGAAATTTGCTTGTTTTTATCTCATCTAAGAGGTAATTAGAGTAAAAACTTTGCTCTTATAGTATAGTATATACTGACAGTAATGTTTTAGCAATGTTTACTTAGTAAATTTTACATAATAGTATGGTACTTTTATCAGAGACTGCAAGTTTGCATATTTGTTACAGTAGTACATCAAAAAGTCATAATCAAAATTAGAAAAGTTTATATTGTAAACTATAAAGTCCGCAAAAAATACGCATAGGTAGGTGATCCACTGTTGTCACCAGCTTTTAAAAATTTGGAATTCTGCTTCGGGCATTGTTGTGACAATCGTCTGTTGTAAATTAAATTATCACTGTTACATTACACAGATGAAAAGAGTTTCCGTTTATTTATTTATAAAAGTCTTTGTGCATATCCCAAGAAAAAAGCAGGTATAACAACGAGACATTCTGCGAGAGAAAATCATCTGTCAAACGCACCTGTAGTCATAAAGGTAACGGTAGTTGAGGTAGAGTGGCCGGACCCAGTGTAGAGTGTAGTGTGGTGGATCGCACTTGGGCAGATTGGCCGCCCTCCAATCGAACTTCGCATCGCCGGTGGCGGCGGCGGCGGCTGCCGGCGCTGCCCCCTCGGCGCCCGGGGCCGCCTCACCTTCAGCCGCTGGCGTCTCATCCCCGGTGTCCCATGGCGCTGCTTCATCGTCCCACATGCTGCCTGCCGGTTACGCGCTGCCTGCGAACAATAGCGCGCCGTGCTCTACAAGGAGTCGCCGAGTCGCCGAGTCGATCGCCGCCCGATCGACAGAGGGTCTAAATCGGGTGGCGGGCTATTTGCGAGTGCCGTTCGACCTCGATTTTTCGACGCCCGGTTGCCGTTTTTTTTTTCGCGCGGCGAATTGTTGTGCGGGGGATGCCAAGCGGCCGTGTAATTTCTCTCAACGCTGTCACCGGCCGATCTCTATATTAGGAAGTTATTGATTGACAGGAGTCGGATAGGTGCGCGTTGACGTGTTTGAGTGTCGATAATTAGATTGATGAATTCTCTTTGCGAAAGGTGGTTCAGATTCTTATAGCGCATTCTATTAAAAATATTTTTTTTGTTTTCTTTTTTAATCAAGTTGAATAATTCTGATATTTAGGTAACAAAATAATTTAAGGCAAACTGTTACTGTTCGTTACAGGAATGAGTTTAAAATAATCTATAACTTCTAGATTACCATTCAAGATCATCGCAGTACATTTTTAAAATTCATCAATGTCTCTAACCAATCTCTACAACGAAACAGATAAGTTTATCAAAAATAGAAATATTATTGAAAATTGTTAAAAAAAACTTAAACAAACGTAGAAAAGTATTAAATTACGCCCTTTAACATTTTCTCATTTTCTTTCAAATAAGAGTGGCTTGGACAATCCTAGGAACGAGTGATTTATTGCTAATTGGCAAAAGCTACAATTACCTTAGTGCTCCCTTCGGAACCTATAAAATATGCGAGTGATAAATATGCCCCGAAGAAGACTCTAGGCAAAAGCTAACAAGACTTTGACTGTTGCTAAGTATCAATACATTACTAATCCACGACAGGAATCGTTCAAATACCGTCTTTTATGTAAATGTTTACGAACGTTAAAAGTCACGTCTATTCAAACAATTTCAATTTTAACTGAGAAAAGATGACAAAATTATAGTATGGATTAAAAATAAACAAGCTTTAAAGAACCTGAAAGAATTAAATATTTCGAGATGTTTTTTATCTTTTTCGGGGACAATAGTGTAAAGGCTTTTTTTCTATACCGCAGTTTTAGACCTGAAGAAGTGGAATGCAACGTCTACAAAACGTCAGCGTAGAAAGTCGTTGCACTTTGAAGAAATTGTTAACATTTTAAAGTAATTTAAAGTCCATTTGGTCGTTTTGAAAAGAGGATGCATGCACCTGGTCAACACTTAAACAAAATGCACTGTAAATTTTTCGAATAACACACGGAAAGAAAAATGGAGCAAAACTAGTTCTAAAAGTTAATTAAAAACTGTCCGCCGCTCGCGGGCCAGAAAC
>UXGC01001182.1:0-31730 GCA_900480045.1 Eurytoma adleriae
TAACGAAGAAAAGCACATTTGAAAAAAGGCCTATTTTAATTTGTCATTTTTAGAGCTTTAGAGTAAAGTAAACTCTTCCAAAACCTGATAAATTTAGGGTATCATACTTACGATACCCCAAGTTTATCAGGTTTTGGAAGAGTTTACTTTAAAAATGTCAAATTAAAATAGGTTTTTTTTCAAATGTGCTTTTCTTCGTTAGAGGCGGCGATATAGACAATCACAAATCAATCACAAATATTTAGTATTAAGCACGCGAGACTTGCGACTAGTCTTCTTCTGCGAAGTTCCGCTGACGCTTCCTATTCTGTCGAATCAAATGACGACGTCGACGAAAATATTAACAAAACATGTTGTTTCCGTTAAATAAAGCAACTGTTGATCAAAGTAAAAGTAGTTCGTTTCATAATTCGGTAGTAGAAAACAATTTCCAAAGTTTCTACCAAATCAGTTACCCGCAAGGTTGACACTCTTGGTGAGTTCATTAATAGAAATTAACAAACTTTCATAAATCTTCATCGTACAATCAATTGTTATAATTTCTAATCAAACTTTTTATAGTAAGATAATTTGAACTTTATAAAGAAACATAGTGATTCCTTTGAAAACATAGATTTTTAAGAGCGACACATTTCAATTTATAGAACAAGTCAGATTTCTTTTGAGAAGTTCTATATCATCACTTATACAATACACATAATTAAATAAGCAACATTTTTTAAGAGTACGTTTTAATTAAGAAGTAAACCGAAGAAAGAAGGGTAAAAAATGACGAATTTAATTTCAACATTCGTGTCGGAAGGGAGTGCTCGTCTAACTGCTCTCTTAATTGGAAGATTTTGTGGCTTTGCGGTGCCGCGTCGGTGGCACGATGGATCCTCTTTCTCCGGGCGCTCTACGCGTGAAAGCTTTTTGTCGGATTATTATGCGCGCGCGCGCGCCCGCCACTGACGAGATGAATTATGGGCGGGCGCGCGAGCGATGCCGGGCAAAAAAATCGGGCCCTCCTTTTTTCGAGGAAAGCACGCGAGTCCGCCCCAGACAAGCAGTCTGTTTCGAGGATTTGGATTCCTCTTTCTCTCTCGCCTTTTTTTCTTCACTTTGACGAAGGGCTTGCGAAGCGACCTTTTAAAAATCTGTTATATATTTCAATTGGTTTGGGATGGACTACTTTATGTTTGCCACATTTCTCGCGACGATAATGACTTTATTAACCTCGTCTGTTTAGTCTTGATTGTTAATTGCATTTTTTTGTGTTTGAAGAAATTAATTACTTTAGATAAATATTGGAAAATATTCGATACTTCCACTTTTCTAAAATACATTGAATTTTCATTACTAATGTAGCGATGATATTTGATAGTAATAAATTTTACAGGAAAGAACATTTATTAATAGTAATATTTTAAAATCGACTAGAGCGCAGAGGAACATTATAATTAATCATGTGAAATAATTCATTATGTGCATAAAAGAAGTTCCAAGAAAGTGAATATATCTCTTTTGAGTTTAATAATTTTATCTTCTGATATTATTCATGTATAAAAAGTTTGAACATATTTTTATCATTACAGTGATAAATATAATTGCACAGAAACAATTTATCTGTTCTATATAAGAATATTTTACAATATAACAAAAAGATGTAGTGCACTAAACTTGGCACACTTTTTTATTTAATAGAGAAATTTTCATTTAATACGATCTTAACAAACATAATTGAAACATTGCTGCATTGTTTCAAAGCAATTATGTAAACCGTGCCAATGCCTTTAGAACTGCAGTAGCTTTATTAAATTTTCAAATTAAATCTTTAAAATTATATTTACATATAAATACGTAAGAACATTTGGAAACTACCATAAATGCAATTACGTAACATTTTTCTATGAAAAAAAAAATTATATTTGTTTAAAACTTTATTAAATATATCACATATTTAATTACTTCCTTTTTTAATTTTGAAAACATTATTTCGACTATGGATTAAACGACATATTGCTCGTAATTTAAAAGCAATAATAATAAAGTTTTTACATTATGTACGTTAACAATGCCGAAAGGCACGTTGCAAAAATTATGTAAGGTAGCTTATGAGCAAAAAAACACTTTGTGCCATTATTCGTATTTTATCGTTTTTATCTACACTATGTAATTATTATTCTAAGCAGAAGGTCAAAGAGGCATCTTAGTCCCCTCTTGTTTCCCACGTATTCAATCCACTATGAACTATTACTCACTTTATTCTTATCGAAAATTATCCCCACTCAAGTGTGCAAATCGTTGGTGCATAAAAGCAACCAACGACCGTGATCATTCGCATTAGCACTTGATCGCTCGTACATCTACTTCATCATGAAAATCGTTTGTGTATTTCTCTTCAGCTTGGTAGCGCTGTCTCTGGCCGGTCGGGCTGAGGTAAGTTTCTAATAAATTATTGTATGTACAATTTTTTGCGTAACCAGAAACGATAAATGGTTGTTGGAAATAAAATATACTTTATTTATATATAGGAAGATGCTAAAATATCGAAATACTTAGCCGAGTGCCGACAGGATTTTGGAATTGGAAATAGTAAGGATAATCTAGAAAAATCCTTTTATGTCTAATTTTATAAGTTTTACATTGTATTTATTTATATTTTAGAAAATTCTGCAGAAATGACTGACTACCAGAATGCTTGCTTCGCTTTCTGCATGGAAAAGAAGAGAGGAATGGTACATATTTTAAAACTCTATTACTTGTAATATTTAGTTCTCATATTTATTAAAATTGTTGTTTATTTGAAGATGAATGAAGATGGAACTTACAATAAGGCGGCTATTCTCAATTTCAATTACGACCCTCCATCTCTAAAGGCGAAATTTGAAAAGGTCATTGAAAACTGCGAAAAGAAAGGTAAGATATTTTAAATTATTTTTTATCGATTCATTTAAGTATAATTTCTTGATCGTAATTTATTATTTTTTAAGTTAAACCTCTTGACGGCTGCAAGTTGGCTGCTTGTTTACATGGTGCTGAATTATAAGAATTTAAAGGTGCCAGTTGTCAATCACTAATTTACATTATCATTACTTTGTGCATTATACTAAAGGAGGTTTTATACAATAAAATCTATTCTTTTTCATTTATACTTTGGATTTGTGATATCATTCTCAATATCTAAAATTATTAAAAAAGATTTTTATTATTACTACAATCAACTATTATTGTCTCAAATAATTACATCAATAAAGTAAAAATAATAGCGTAACAGCCATTTATATCATTGTATGTCGCCAATTAATTATTTTCGCTTGCAAACGTTCACAAACACTTTTTTGAAAACCCACATAAACGTTTTCAATTGATGATTTATGAATTGTGCAAACCTCGTATTTCCTAACTTTTCATCAAATCGCTTGGTTCTCTTTTCACAGAAATATCTCCTTTGCGCAACGCCACTCGATAAACTATATAGGTTACACGAGTAATTTAAATTCGTTGATTTAATAGAATGTCCCAGCGACGAACAGAAAAAGCAACACAGAGATGTCTTCCGGGTCGTGATCAACGTTACAGTTGACTAGCTTGGCAGCTCCCAATTTGATGAAGCTGCCCTCCTTCGTCACTTAGTATCTTACGTCACCGTCCCACCGACTGCTAGAGTTCGGAGCTGCGTAAAAGAACTTGTTGTCACAGAAAGTGATTTTGCATTACCTTTCAAAACTAGGTTGAATTTGTGACTGTTGAGTCTCTGACATCACACTTAATTAACGACATCCTTATGAACGTGCAGGATTAGCTAAGAGGCCTTCTGAGATTTGCGAAAATTGTGAACGGCAGATCATAAAAAGTTATTATCAAATTGCGATATGTAGCGAAGCTACAGTACGATCGGTGGAGTGGAAGAGAAGAATATTTCACAATCTCAAGTATAAAGAACAAATTGTCAATCTTACAAAGGGGTAAGATAATTTTTGTTTAAAAGGACCAACTATTCTTTTTAATAAGTAGCGAATAAATATCAAAGATATGGTGCGTTCGTAATTTTACGAATATTACTTTAAACAAATGTCTTTATAACACTCTATCGCTTTCTATACTATACGTAATACTTGTTATCAGAAGAAGGTCAAATAAACATCTCTCGTGCAAGATCCCCACTTTTGGTTCAAGTTTGTCACACATTTAATAATGTTTTAACTATCGCCCACTGTATTCTTATCGAAGATTTTCTCTGTTTGTACACTCGCGATTTTGTATAAAAGGATTCGAGTAAGTTAGGTCAATTTTATAAGCTGTGCTAGTTTAGCCACATTCACCATGAAGACCGCCTGCTTCTTCTTCGCCTGCTTGTTGGGAGTGGCTCTTGCCGGCCAAGCTGAGGTAAGTTTATAATAAATTATAGCAAATCAAATATTTTTAATAAATCAGAAAAACCACCCGTTTCACGCGCTCAAATTTTTGTATTCATTTAATAAAATTCAATAAAATATATAAAATATATCAGCAGACCTATAAAATATAAGTACTAATTTTAATTTATCGTCTCTCCAAAACAAGTATAGTACAGTATATAGCAGGTTAAGATTATAATTTTTGAGCTTAATAAATCAATTAGAATGGCATTTAGTTTATCAGAACTATTTAAAATAAATTTCAGAATAATTACAAAATTTTAAAACGTAATTATTATTTTGTTGGTCTACAAAAACAAATATTAATACTTTTAAAAAGAATGTTTTCAATTTTTAGTTAAAATAGTTTACAAATATAAATAAAATGTACGGTTTTATAGGATGAAGCCAACGCAGCCAAGGCAATAGCTGAGTGTAAAAAGGAGATGAACTTTGCCGAACCAAGTAAGGATAAATTACAAGAACATGTGTTATTGTTTGCTTCATGTGATTGTAAATTTTTTATTTTATTTTCTATTTTAGAAGATACTGACAAGTCATTCGAAGACGGAGTTAGTGACGAAGAGAAACCTTGCTTCTATTTCTGCTTTTTGAAGAAACTGGAATTGGTACGCTAACTGCTACAGAATAAATTCATTTTGACATATTTAAATAGTATATTCTAAACCAAGGGCGTAAAGTGCCTTTTTAGATCGAGTGTGGAGTTTGCTCTGCTCGCGGAAAGCAAGTACTGCAACCACACACGTTTAAAAACCCACTTAGTCCTTTGTGCAGACTATATTTTTGTGACACTCGTCTTGATTTTCAATCTTGATCGTGCGTGCGCTACAAAAAGAACTATTTTGTTAAAAATTCTGATTTTCTAATCCGAAATTTTTATGTAAAGATGAATGAAGATGGAACTATTAACAAGGCGGCCGTGATTGCCACGTACGGTACACAAATTGAGAAGGATAGAATGGACAAGGGCATAAGCAACTGCGAAAAGACAGGTGCGATATTTAACTTTTTTTGTTGTTTTTCTTCATCATATTTTCTCAATTGAATTATTTTTTTTTCAGTTCAACCCGTTGATGGCTGTAAAATGGCAAAATGTCTGCATTCTGTCGCGACACAAAAACCTGAAACACCTGTTCACTAAAACAAATACCTTTCTGTGAAAATAATCAAGGAATACGGGTTCATATAAAAGAGTAATGATTTAAAAAATATTTAATATGAAAATAATTTATTTTTACATAAGTAGGTAAAAACAGTAACAGTAGATAAGTGTAAACAATCACATAAACAGTATATCAATCCTGGTTTGCACATGTATCTTTTTTGAAATTGAAATATACTGTGATTTTATTATTCTTTAAGATTTGAATAAATAAATAAACTTTGATATTTTGATCGAAAGCAAAGAAACACCATTATTATTCCTTCACTTGCTCATGGGAGTCATTGGGTTTTCCCAATTTAGTCATTAATCTTGGTTGTGCAATATTTCCCGATAAAATGTAACCTCCGATAAAGATTTCACATATTTATTGAATTCTTTTATTTAATTACTTTATTGATCCATTAAAAAATCCATTAAATCCGATTTCTGAATACAGAAACTGTACCGGTAATAACAACAGCTTGTCAGTTAAATAATTATTCTAATTTTTAAGAAGTCTAAATAAAACTTCTTCTAAAACGAATTAATAGTCGCATTCAAACTTTACTCTAGAATAGTTTGATTAATTATTTTCATTTTCCATTGATCGTTGTGGAAAAATCTTTTTTATCCTGGAGGAATTACGTTCGGAAAATGTATCTCCTAGGTGGGGAATCAACGGGAAAGAAAACCAGGTTTGGATAGATTATCAATTATTTCGTGTTATGTTCAATGTCACTTACAAGAAGAGAAGTCAGCCATTAAATTTAACGATTTTAATAAACTTTTACAATATTCCAGTGCAATTTTGTTACAGGCTTTTCAAATACGCTTACTTGTAAGAATTGTAATAATGTATTTCTATCGTATAGTTCATTATTTAAAACTCATAAACTCCGTATGAATTTTTATCTCTTGCTCATTTTTATCAAAAATTAATTGCATGTTCTCGTTTGCCATCATGAGATTTTGACATTGCCTTAGCGGCTTGCATTAAACAACCTGCCAATTTGCAACCATCACTCGGTTTAGCTGAAAAAATGATTTCAATTAAGAATTAATATCAATTAAACCATTTAAAAAATTTAAAACAACTCACTAGTCTTTTCGCAATTTTCTATTGCCTTTTCCACTAATTCTTTATGACTATGCAATGTGCGCGCCATGAGGGCTTCTTTGTTAAATGTTCCATTTTCGTTCATCTTTACATAAAAATTAAGGATTAAACCGAAGTGAAAATAATTTTTTCAGTAATATTAAAAAAGAACTTCGATTGTTAACATACCATGCCATGCTTCTTAAGCATGCAATAATAAAAGCAAGTTTTCCTTTCAGCATCGGCGGCGTCTTCAAAGGATTTATCAATTTCCACTAAAATTTAAGAATGATTTAAAAAATATCTATTATCACGTGTACTGAGAATAAAAATGAATTCTTACTGCTTGTCGATTCGGCTATTCCCAACTCCTTTTTACATTCAGCTATCTCTTTGGCTATTTCAACAGTTTCCTATGAAAACATGTATTCTACTTATACTTTTTAAATATTTTAATTGATACTATAAATAAATATAAAAATTTTCATTTTTTTAAAGACGCTACTAAATATAATAAAAAAGATTCTTGGCGTCTTGAAGGGGGGGGGCTTAGTAAAAGGTGCTTGAATTTCAATTTATTGAAATATTTATATGTTGCACTATTGAAATTAAATATTTGGTTCAAAATAATACATGCAAACTTACTCCAGCTTTTTCGGCCATGGTGACCGCCAAGACGCAGACTAGAAACACGCAGATGGTCTTCATAGTGAAATATGATGGATAAACGAACAATCAAAAGCACATTTACTAAAGATGGTATTACTCGATCGGATCATTTTATACCAAAGCGTAAGTGTGCGAATAAGAAAAATCTTCAATAAAAGTAATGCTCGATTACGTACTATTATGAAGAAGCTTCTTTAACCTCTGATAATAATTTTTCTGGTTTTTAATTCTAGTTTTTAAGAAGTAGGTTCGAATGAAGTATATTTATCGTACAGGCAAAAATGAAGAAAAATGTATCGAATCGACTTCTACATTTCGTAAAAATTATTATCAGAGGTTAAAGAAGCATCTTCAATAGTACGTAATCAAGTATTACTTTTATTGAATATTTTTCTTATTCGCACATTCATGGTATAAAATGATCTGCTCGAGTAAATGTGAAGCTCTTGATTGCTCATTTGTCGATCATATTCGCTATGAAGACCATCTGCGTGTTCCTCGCCTGCGCTTTGGCAGTGGCTCTTGCCGGCAAAGCTAACGTAAGTCTATAATAAATTGTAGTGAATCAAATATTTAATTCAATATTGCAATATATAAATATTTAAAAAATTGAAATGCATGCACTTTTTACTAAGCGCGTTTTCTCTCCGTTATAGTCTGTTAGACTCACCGTGATGCCAAGAATCTGTTTTATTATATTTAGTAGCATATAATAGCTTTAGAAGAATGAAAAATTTTTGTTCGTATTTATAATCTGATCTAAAATATTTGAAAAGTATAAATAGAATATATTTTTGTTATAGGAAAGTGATGAAGAAAACAAAGAGATAGCTGCATGTAAAAAAGAGGCGGGACTTCCCGAATCAAGTACGACAAATTTCATAAATTTATTTTTATTCTCGGTACACGTGATTGTAGATATTTTTAAAATTATTCTTAAATTTTAGTGGACATTGGAACATCCTTGGAAATCACCGCCGGTGATGAAAAGAAACCTTGCTTCTATTTTTGCATGTTTAAGAAGTATGATATGGTACGTTAACAGTTGAAGTTGTTTTTTAATATATCTGGAAAAATTATTTTGACTTGGGTTTAATTCTCAATTGTTATTTAAAGATGTACGAAAATGGAACTTATAACCAAGAATTCCTTATTCGTCAGACGGTGACTAGTAAGCAGGAAATAGTGAAAAACGCAATAGAAAACTGCGAAAAGAATAGTAAGATATTTAAATTTTTTTAATGGTTTCCACGATCATAATTTCGTAATTGTAATCATTTTTTCAGCTAAACCCAGTGATGGCTGCAAATTGGCAGGTTGTTTGATATACAATGTTCGCGCAAAGACACAATCTCCCGATGGCAAAAGTGAACAACCAGTTAATTTTTTTTAAAAATGAGTAAGAAGCAAAAATTTATACAGAGTTTATGAGTTATTGCATTTGTTACAAATAAACGTATTTGTACATCCTATAACAAAATTGTAAAAGTTTATTAAAATCGTTAAATTTAAAGACAAATTTCTTTCTTTGTAGTCTTCAAACCTGATATAAATAATTAACATTCCATCCAAACTTAGTTCCTGTCCCATTGGTTCCCCACCTCGAGACATATTTCCACCACGCAACACCTCCCGGATAAAAAAGATTTTTCCACTCCGATCAATGGAAATCCCGGCAGCTCCGTCGGCGAAAAGAAACGGCAACAACGTGATCTCACCGGGGTCGTGCTCGATGTCACAGTTGACTTGCTCGGCGGCTCCCAATTTGCCGGAGCCGTCCACCTCCACCCTGCCACTTAGCCTCTCGCGTCACCGTCCCACCGTCGCCCGGAATTCGCAGCTGCGAAAAGCTCCTCGGTCAGCGTCTCGGACCGGCGCCTCTATAGCTCACCTTCTACTTATAGTGTAGACGACCCTACTTACTCTTTCGGACGCGTAGCCCGTGGTGTGCTCTCCCGCGTCGAGTGGTAAAAGGGTAGATAGATACACGGATGCAGTATTAGTAGGTATTAGGTGTTGGCCTGGGAACAGGCGCACGTGCTCTCGACTTTGGACCTATGAGCGTAAGTGTGTATATGTAAGCGCAAACGTACATATGTGTGTGGATGTGAGTGAGTGAGTGCGTGTGTGTGCGTTTGTGTATGTGTGTGTGTGTGTGTGTGTGTGTGTGTGTGTGTGTGTGGGTGGGTGGGTGTGGGTGGGTGGATGGGTGTTGGTGTGTTCAGTCGCCCCCCGGCCGCTTCGAGTTCGGATAATTCTTTAAGTGCTTCCTTCCTCCGCACAGCCTGCAACCCCCTTAGCTGCTCTCCGGATCTATTCTCTGTTCCCGTCTCTCCCGCCTTGTTTTGTCGCGATAGACTACTAGACCCCGCTCCCGCCGACGAAACGATCCTCCTTCGCGTAGCTCGTATTTTTTCCTCCTTCGATCCTATTTTTTTTGTTGTTGTCTGTTTACCCGTTTGTTTTTTCTCGTGCCTCGCTGCGTGGGTAGGACCTTCTCCACCCAACCGAGGAGCCCGGGTTGCGAGCAAGAGACAGACAAGCCGGCGATATCTTAATTAAGGTAATCCGCGCTTCGCTAAGAAGTCCATTTGCCGAAATGAAGCTAATTCCCCCATTTAACTTTCAATCTGCGATATTTACATTTCTTCGGCTGCCGTTATTATGCTGAAGAGCTGCGCCAGCCCGGCAGGAAATTAAGTAGAAAAATGGAATGCTTTATCTTACTGCTGCGCGTTTGATATGCGAGTTGTTAAAACAACGTCAGTATTTACGTAATATCAGTTTAATTAACTGGTCAGTTTATTAAAAAATAATCAAATTTCCTTATTCATCATTTAGCGATAACTTTTTTTCAGATTGTATTTTTTAAAGTCGTTCGGGGCGTCTTAGAGTCAAAATACATATTCATTGATACAGCTATTTTCTGCTCTGTTACATAATTATCAATAACTTCAATGTTTGCAGAAAAATAATGTTTAATTAAGTTTTTTATTCTGCGTAGCATTTAATACTGACGAAGTGATCAACAAAGAAAATCTCATTTATATTTTACGAAGTTCTGCATCTTTAAAGTGGAGTGTACTTTTTCATTTTCAGTCACGTGTACCCCCGACGAATCGCTTTTATCGAAGTATTAAGATTCACCCGGGTTCCCCTCGAGTGAGGCTAATGATTCCACAATGCGAATCGTTCCGATTCCTGCACTCGAAGCTTAGCACGTCTATATACTCGCGAAAGGAGAGAAAGAGAGAAGCAGGAGGGGGTGGGGGGTGGGAGGGCACGAAACCATGAGTCTAAAATCTCCCGATTGCCAAGCGGCTTTTTTCCCGGAGTTTCAGCGGTGAAACTTTCTTATCCCCAGGGCGAAAGGCACACACACCAGCCCGACAATCCCAATTTTTCCGCGCCCTCCGCGTCTATATATCCGTCGCGAGGGACAAAGAAAACAACAGCGAGTCGACGGGGAGGAAGAGCGAGCGAGGGAGAAGACGAATGAAACGCGGTCGAGGCGCGAACGAGGAAAAAAGTGTACGGCTGGGAAAGCGAGGGAGATGAGATGCGCAAAAGTGCCGGGCGTATATACCTCACTCCCGGGCGCCTAAAAGCAGTTCTCTCCTCGCGGCTGCCTGCGAGAAAAGCCCCCGCGCGACGGAGGATGTCTCACGCCCGACGGGGAGGCGCGTCTGCACTCACTGCCGGCGAGGGCTAAAAAAGTCGTCGGGACTAAAAGGTTAATGCCGGGGAACCGAGCGGTAAGTACATATCTTGCAAATATCATTAACATTGCTAAGTTCCTTTGTTCCTTTTTTTCAAGCTCACCGATGCGTTACTCAAGTGATTTCTTTCTCATAATAGAAATAATAGACTGCGAAGATTGTGGAATCGTCTACATTATGATCTATGTGTTTAAAAGTAAATTTAAAAGTTTGTGTTGAATTTTTTGACCAGATTAATCATATGAGTCAAAATAATCCCAGGTCATGAATTTCTCTCAAATTTTGTAATCAACAATAATGAATATACGTGTCTCGAAATTTTGACCAATGAGGCCTAGTAACAAAGATAGGAGACATTATTCAAAAATCTAGAAGAAATATGTGTTTACGAAATTGTTAAACAGTCGCAAATCGAAACCCTCATAAAAAAATTAAAATAAAGAACATAAGTGCTACAATTTGAGACTTAATGGGTTAAAAAATATTTATTATTTCAAAAGCACTTTTATTTATTAAAATCATTAGTGACACACTAGTCATCGTATCCAAATTACACAGTTCCCTTTTTGCAATAGCTGATCAATCGAACCATTCCAGTTGATTTAATTCCGCAGTGCTACAGGTATTTACTCGTCCCTTACATTGATTATCCCGTGCATTTCCCTAATCAGGCAATACCCGATCGCCCGGGGCATTTGAAAATCAGCGCAAATTCCCGGCAGATTGGACAGGGTCCTTTTTCCCTCGTCCCTCGCTCATCTCCATGAATAAAAAAGCGGGGGCCCGGCTGATTGCGCCACTCGCGTCCGCGTAATTATAATCGCGCGCTTCATAATAAAGTAAAGATAATGGCATTGCCGGCGCGCGGAGCCACCCCCACCCCCATGAATAAATATATAGGAGCGGCGGGCTCGCAATTCCGTCGCTCCGTCGGGCGCATTAAAGCGGCGTTGTATAAAAGAGGCTCGGGGGCCGCGCGCGCGGCTCTCACCGCCGGTGGGAAAAAAAAATAAAGCGACGCGATCGCCATTGTGCCGTGCCACGCGGGGGCGGCTCGTTTACATCAACGCACCGCGCGAATGCTTTTTACCTCCTTCTCGCTCTTTTTCGCCGGGGCGCATTGTCGCGCTTTCGGCGGCCGGCAAAAAATTTATTGCTAATTATTTTTCTGTCCAACCGACGCGTGAATTTTCAGCCGAACGAGTTAGCCAACTTGGTGCGTTGCTGACGAAAAAAAGAGGACATTGTTAGTTGTTTGCTTTCTCTCTCGCGCGCGCGCTTTTTTTTCCTTGTTTGCACCGCTCTCATTTTTTTCTTGCGCTTTTCCGCCCGCACCCTACCACCGGCCACCTGACTTTTCTCTCAGACCATTATTGCAACAATTAAATGACCTGCTCTTGTTTTATGATTTGCTTTTTCTGTCTAGTTATAATTTTTGTGTATAATAACTGTAGAAAAACTCATTCATTCTTTATGTAGTTTTGGAAACTTACTAGACTTTTTGTATGCTTTGCGAATTGATCAGTGCATTGTATTAAAAAAGCTGTTCTGATGGTTTTTGAATTGCTTTTAATATTACTGTTAGAAAATGCTTTATTATGTATCTACATAATTAAATATTCTTAAAAAATCTTAGAATCTATCACAGAATGGATTTTAATGCATATTTAGTGTATTTTTTTGTACTTCCAGGTCTGAATTTATTGTTTTTCTTTATTTGACTTATTTTTATTTTACGCTGTTTTTAAAATTTTTTTATTTTACTTAATCATTACGTTCAGTCTACATACTATAATTCAAAAGTGACATAACATCTCGAACAGAAAGCAGTTCAGATTTTGTAAATATATTAAAAATAATTTCCGGAAACTTATAAGAATTATACTTAAAAAAACCTCGAAACAACGTTTGCTTAACAAGCTGCAAGTTCACTCGAGGTCATTTCGAAGTCGTTACCAAATCCCACTTTTACGAGCTCTCCATTCTCGCCATTATTTCAGCAGCTCCGCTACGTCGTCATCCATTTTCCAAAGTAAATACTCGTCGTCGTTTTACGTCAATGCGCGTCCGCTCATCCACCCAGCACCTCTCGTGAGCCGGGCTGTTTTTGGAAATCGCGCTGGATGTGAAAAGCTCCTGGCGGGGAAACGGCGCGACAATCGCGCCGCGCGCACCGTGGACTTAGCAGGCGTTAGGTACAGGCATTATACGGATACGGCACTGGCGCGCCGGCGGTTTGTAATATTATGATAACCCGCTCGCGGCGCGCACACCCCCCCCCTCGTCGTTTCATCCTTCCGCCATAGCTATCGCGCAAGCCACCCTCTTTTGCTCCGCCATGCTGCCGCGGGAATTATGATTATTGTTATTATTTGCCGCCCTCCGAAAGCGCCCTCGGCAGCTTCCCCGCGCGCACTGGGTACAGTTGCGCTCAAATATCCGGCCGGGAGATTCTCCGGTTGCGGCTGAATTTTTTATAAGACGTGCCGGGGAAAAGTGTTTTCTAGGCTTGGCTGTACTTGTTTATTAGTCTGGAAGCATTTTAGAAACTGTTCGGTTTTTAAATTTTCATTAGATTCTTCGCCTCTCCTTTTCCCGGGTAAATTTAACTACTGATCACTGTAGAACGGTAAAAAATGTATTTGTACTTAATTGCATAATTAAACGTAATGACGCATTTAAACCTTATCAGGAGGAATAATTTATCAAAACTCGAAGATTTAAAAACAATCATCGATAATATGTAAAATACTTCGGAAAAAAACCAGTTTGCATAAAAACATTTCCGCGAAGTACACCTGCAGCATTGAAAGCGTTGAAGGAAGCCCCGGGCTACTTCAGTCACGAAATTTCGCGGCCGCCTTTTTTTTTTTGGAAAATTGCGCTCATCCAACATTTATGAGTCGAACTGTACGTCGCTCTCTGCCGCGCGCACACGCCAAGGGAGGCGGCAGCTCGCTCACTCGCTTATTGGCCGCTCGGCTTTGGCGTCTCTTTCTCCCCGTGTATTATCCACTTTGCGAGATACCTTCATTTTCGCTGTCCCTTCGCCGCCCCCGCCGGGAACGAGCGAGAGAAAGTCAAAGTGAGAATTCGACTGGCTGTTTACTTGTGTTACTGTAATTTGCGGGTTTACACTCGGGGGAGCCCGGCGTTATCATCGAACGGATTGAGCGAGCTTCTAGAACTACCGCTTGTCAATAACTGCACTTTCGCGATAGCACTAGTTAGTTTCGACTTTGAATTTATTTTATTCATCGTTTTATTTAGCGCGGATTTTATTAAAAATTGTCGGTGATCTATTTTGTTAAGTCATCGGCTTGTGTTAGTTATTCTAATTAGACACAATGCGTATTGTTGTTATTGGACCGATCTAATCTGAAATTATTCCTTTTGAAATTAGATTGATTAGTTAATAGCTTTGTCAATACTGAATAGTTCATTGGGATAGACGAATCAGAATTACTACTCATGTATAATTAGGATAATTTCATTCAAGTAATTAGCCGGTTAGTAAACAGATGCAACCGTTTGTATTCATATACGAAAAATTTATTTGTTGATAAATATCAATTTATGTTGTTTATAAAAATAAATAGAATAGCTAGCATGGCATGTTTCATGGAACGTTTTAATTCGAAAATGATTGATTTATTTAAACTGACAGTGACAGTTATATCGATATAAATAATTAGCAATAAAATGTTAATTGAAAAAAGCTTCCAGTTATAATTCTTGTGAACGATTTTTGTTCTTCAAAGGAAATACGACCATTTAAGATTGTCTAATTAGATAAGCGAAACAATCTTAATGGTTCCTTTCAATAGCATTATAGACTTTGATTATTGTCATTGGAATTAAAATATGCGATAAAAATGTAATACTTTGTTATTTTTAATTTTTATTTATCTAATCTAAATCTGAAGACTTACACAATGAAGCTACGTTGCTTTGTAAAAAACAAGATGGTTTATTTTAATACTTTTTTTCTCATTAATATACTAGTAATGGAATTTTTTGTTATATTTAAATAAGTATAATTTTTTTGCTTTCTACTTACTAAAAATATAAAATTGACAGCTTTTATTATACGCACAGGTGCTATATATATTTCAACCCATGTAATATATATCATATAAACTTAAATCACTATTGAAATTCACAGCTATTTGTACCACTGATAGTCACTTTGATTAATCGCACACAAATCAACCGCATATTTCTTTGAGCCTCTCACAAGAACACGAACAAACTTCGATCGATTCGGTGGTAGTAATAGTAGTAGTAGTTCCGTTCGAAGTCTCTGGTTCCATCGGCGGCTCCGGCGAAGAAGCTTGAGCTTGGCATCCGGCAACATTGGCATACTCGCACCGCCGCGTTTTTGCACTGAAGTGCAAATTCACTGGGCACTTCATCAGATAAGGTATTCCGTGGGCGCATTGATAGTAGGACCCACAGTCGTACGGGTTAGGCAGGAGGTCCTCCCCATTTTGATTCGGTGGCGATGGACACTCCACCGGAGGTTTCAGCTTAGTCGAAGCCACAAGCGGGATGGTGACTCCTGCGATGATGAACAAGAGCAGAAGCAAGAGTAGCACTGAAACAACAAAAACAGATTCATCTTTACGTTGGTATTTTATTCCCAAGTGATTTTATGGAGTGAGAAGTATATGGATCTGAATGAATTTATTATTACGTATTAAAATTATTCTTTTTTTTCTTGACGTGGGACGTTTTTTCTGGAAATCGTTGTTCATCACATAGAATTGATTTATCTGAAAATAAAATCTGCGAATCATTTAACGTAAAGAGATTCAATTTTTACAGTGAATTTAATGTGAAAGAGGATGACCATTAAAAAATTTAATATGAAATTTACGAAATTTAATTACTAAGTTTTAAAAATTTAAAAATTTCAAACATTAGCTAAGAGTTAAAGACTAATTTATAATTTACAACGTAAAAATTTTAGCTTATAAATTCAAAAGCAGAATGAGCAGCGATCTGTTACACATTACCTGAGGAGCATTACCTTCTTTCATGTCGAACGGAAGGTGAACACTGTTTATGATTTTCGGGCGACTAGATTGATATGAGTACACTTCAATTCGTTTTCTTTTATAAAAGGATGTAGAGCTTGATTAATTGCACGTGTGTGAGTAATCTTAAAGTAAACAAGATAATTCTTATGGCGTTTTAAGATAGAAAGCACGCGCCGTTCAATTAGTTTTTGTTACTTAAGTGATTTTTCTTGTATTTCTAATTTCGGATATATACTACAGATATGACGTAATTGGCCAATGTAATGGCACTTTGGCATTGAATTTGGGAATGCCGTGAGTTGCAAAGTTAATACAACGATTAAACCGCTTTACCGCTTATTTTCGAAGAAACAAGCTTTGTGCGAGATAAAATTGATTCGATGTAGACGTAATCTTAGATTTGGAGAGATCGATTTAATTATTTGTCTTTTTTAGTGCTTCATTTTATTAAGAACATTAAAAGGTTTTTAGCAAACTGAAAATTAGATTGTAAATACATTTTTAGGATATTGATTCATGGAAAGGGTACGATAACAAGAAAGATGGAATGACGTTACCACTACCCGGAATTTAGTATTTGTCTTACTTTTGCAGGTTTCATCACGTTTCTTTTCTTATAATATCAAAGTTTTTATAATCTTAAAATATTCCGCTTAAAATCAATTTAATTTAATAATCAAAAGTAATAATTGCGTCTTACAAAATTTTAAAATAATTGATAATTTATATAAATGAACCTTTCATAAGGTATTTAAATCATTTTGCTTAAAATTTTGTATTTCTATTGTAAAAGGGAGAAATCCTGTATAATAAATAAAATAAAATAAAATAATGTTTATTTTGTTTCTACTATGAGGTAAAAATTCTTATGAAATGAAATTAAAATATTTTTATGTTATGTAGACTTATCAATTTAGAGCGACGTAATCTAGATAAGGTAAAAATTGATAGAAGGTTACACATTTGCTCATTACTTACTTTTGAAGAATAGAAGTGGATAACATTAAATGTTCATAGTTACTTAAATTTATAATTCAATCATAAAAATAAGTTTTCTGTACTCTAATAAAAACATGTATTATATTATAAATAATGTAAAGAAAAATATATGTTGACAATAAATTATTTTATTTTTTCATGAACGTCTAAAATTTTGTTCACAAATTATAAATATTAACAAGTTTCAGATTCAACACAACCTGCATTAGCAGGGTAGTCGCAGTATTTCATCTTATTATTAAAGTGTAAATTTGGTGGACAAGCCTGGAGATGAGCAATGCCATAACTGCAATGATAAAAGGTTGAGCAATTTCTGACATTTGGTAACAAAATGTCGTCGTTGATGCTGGTTTGCGGGGGGCATATGACGCAAGGTAATTCTGGTTTGGCTGTGGATGGTTCTACTGGTTTGCTCTCTGTTGCACACTCAGCTTCATTTTTAGGCAGGCAGGTTAGAGAATTAACATCAAAGTGATTATCAGTGGGGCAGCTAGTCAGAATTTCATGTCCGCTGACGCAAGTAAAAAAAGTGCTGCAGTCTTCAACGTTAGGAAGGAAAATACCGTCCTGCTCCTCGCTGGGATCTGGACACTTATATTCTTTAGCAGAAACAACGGCCACGAGCCCCAAAAAGGCAAATGGTAAAATCACTAAAATAAAAGAAATAATTATTTTGATGAAATTATCTGTATTTTTAATTTCGAAATGGCGGGCAAAAAAATTAGCTGTTTCAGTTTTTTCAATAGTATTTGGATGTAAAAATAATAATTAATATAATCAATTTCGATATGCTAAACAAAATATGGCAATTCAAAATAGCAAAGTTTTCTGCGTCTACGTTAAAGTAGAAAAATATAATTTTTAAATACTTGTGCAAAAAAATCTCCATTTATTACTTGTGATGCAAAAATGTTTTAGAGAAAAAATCATTTAATCTGCTACGTATTTCAGGAGTCACATTGCAATTGCCCTTCAATTTTTAAATTTACTGAATAATAAACAATACCTTTCATGATGGAATTTCTCAGTGCACTACAATATACGACGTGTAACTGCCAAAAAATCGAATCTTCTACCTTTTATAGTCAAATCTGAAACTAAGCTAATCTTGAGTACCGTATGAGTCATTAATTATGAAGTGTGATAGCTAATAATTAACCGTATTCATCCAGATTATCTCCATACAGAAGTGGAGTACAATAATATCAGAAAAAATTAGAACAAGGAACGAAAAAATTATCTTTATGATGAAATAGCTAATAAGCTTCAATAATAAAATATTTCTGCAACAATAATTTATGATAAGAACAATATAAATCAACATACGTGGGTGTGATTCGATGAATAAATGGTAGTTAATGAAGTAGTTGTAAAAAAATAAGATTACTTCATATACAGAATATATTAAATTTATTATTTAATATTTAAACTACATTTAATTACGAAATAACAATATTTACATAAAAAGTTTGAACAATGTATTTTAAGTTGACAGCAAAGTTATATAAACTTCAGATATGAATGTGCATGATAATTATCATATTGATTGTGATCATTATTTGCACACTGAGCTTGTTCCGAAGGTAGACAAGTCAGAGTTTTAATATCAAAAAGGTAACCAGGGTAGCAAAATGACAGTAGCGGAAATCCATTTATACAGGTGAAAAAAATTCCGCAATCATCCTTGTTAGGGACCAGAGTAATGCCTGGCTCTTCCGGGCATTTGACAGAAGGTATTTCTGGTAGTTCTGGTTCGGGTTCGGGTTCCGGTTCTGGTTGTGGTTCTGGTTCAGTGCACTGACTTATGTCTGATGGTTGGCAAGTCATAGTTTTAATATCAAAAAGATGATCATTAGGGCAAGACTGAATTAACGGATTTCCGTTTATGCACATGAAATAAGTTCCACAATCTTCCGCGTTAGGGACCAGAGTAATGCCTGGCTCTTCCGGGCATTTGACAGGAGGTATTTCTGGTTCTGGTTCTGGTTCGGGTTCGGGTTCGGGTTCGGGTTCGGGTTCGGGTTCAGGTTCGGGTTCGGGTTCCGGTTCTGGTTCGGGTTCTGGTTCTGGTTCCGGTTGCGGTCCACTGCACTGACTTGTGTCTGACGGTTTACAAGTCATAGTTTTAATATCAAAAAGATGATCTTTAGGACAAGACTGAAGTAACGGATTTCCGTTTATGCACATGAAATAAGTTCCACAATCTTCCGTGTTAGGGACCAGAATAATGCCTGTCTCTTCCGGGCATTTGACAGGAGGTATTTCTGGTTCTGGATCGGGTTCGGGTTCGGGTTCAGGTTCGAGTTCTGGTTCACAATCATCTTTTGCGCACTCGCTTATATCCTTAGGCTGGCAAGACATAGTTTTTATATCAAAATTATAGTTTTCTGAGCAGTTCTGTAGAAAAGAATGTCCATTTATACACATAAAATAAGATCCGCAGTTTTTAGTATTAGGAATATTAACAATATTGTGCTCTTCGTGCAAACGCGGGCATTTCGCACAAGGTTTCCTAAATTTTGAGTAAGAATTCTGTTTATCTTGGTGGTACGCTATGAATTTAAGTTTGGGTATTGATGGTGACATACTCTTTGCACATTGACTTTTGCTTGAAGGTTGACAAGTCATTGTGGTAACGTCAAATAGATTATTTTCCAGACAGGATTGAAGTGTTGAATATCCATCCACACATATAAAATAGGTTCCACAGTCTTCGACATTGGGAATTACAATAATACCCTTTTCTTCTTTAGCATCCAAATATTTATAATCTTTACCAGCAGAAGCTGTTACAATAAGCTCGAGAATAGCAAATACGAAAATCACTAGAAAAAATTCAGACAAATTAGAATTTTTGTAATATTCTGCATTTATTTTAAATAAAGTTAATTATTGTAAAAATATTTATCAAAAATTAAAACTTTCTTTTTACGCAAATATGATAAAATACGTTATAATATATAATTACAATACCTTTCATGATGGAAATTTTTTATTTATTACACACTTCATCGAGTAAAATGGACTATAAAGCAAATTAGACCATTTACTTATATAAATACTTCCACCTGATTATTTATCGTTAGTGAATTATCTTATGCGTGGTATCTTAATGAATCACTGAAATTTAATATGCTATATCTAGTATTTTCAACGTCTTGAGATACAAAATGAATTGACTTTGTATGCTTAGATTAAAAAGATTATGTGTATATTAACTATCTGTAATTAAATGATTTTATCAAAAAACTGCGTCTTAGTTTCAAAAATTCAAAATAATTATTATCACAATAAATAAATTTTGGGAATAAATTATAATCTTAGGTCAGTTATTTACAGATTTTATGGGTATTGGGTGATCTTTCTTTAAAGTTTTTGAAATGGAAATCTCATGGAAGTAGCTAATCTACTCATGTGCTCAAAATTCTTGACCGTTGCTAAAATTTCGTGAAAATTAAGGTGGCAGAACGTTTTGTACCGTGAGCACCTTTAAGTGGTGGCGGTCGCGAACGCGTTGAAGTTCGCCTCCCAAGTGCCTGAGGAGGAACATCTATTACCCCCTTGGAATGGTAGAAAGAGGAGAGCCTCAGAAGGATGCGGGTGAGGGGCGCGTTCGAGCAAGAGTAGTCGAGCGGCAAATTGTCCGCCATCTTAGTCACCTTATATACCTTGCCTCGCACCCTCCGCCACCCCCGCTTCTTGGCTCCGCTATTGCTCTAAGCTTGCTTGGACTCGAGTGTTTGGATAAATTTGGATATAGTTTAGAAAATTTTTATTTTTTAATACGAATCTAATGAATTACGCTAAAATTTAGAAATAGTAGTGTAAAATTATTTTTGCTTCCTCATATTTGTTTTAGTAAGGCGATAAGGAGGATTATAACATATTTTTAGATTAGATTCGAAAATTAGCGCGTGAACAAGAATCGCTATCAGTGACTTGCGCGAAACGATTGAGTCTGTCAGCATTACGTATATACGACTCTCTACTTCAGAGTTGAGAGATGGGAGGGGTTCATACAAATGACGAATCCTATATTTTTAGTTTTCACTCAACAAAGTTTAAGGTTAGCGTTAAGCGTCTGAAAGAATACGTGTAGAATAGTATAATTTTTGTTAATATATCTCGATAAATGGGTGCAGTTCTGTACATATAAATAACAGTGAAATAAACATCAACAATGCATTGTAACAAAAAGTGGTAAGCTGCACATGCCTCTCGCATTGCAAGGTCTTATCGCATACGGGGATTCCCGGTTATCGTTTTATCGAAACTATAGCGATAACTTATTGCATAGTTTCACTTTGCCATTCCATTGCAGATGTTTCTGAAACCATCATGGATCGCAGTACCGCAGTTGTCCATATTTTTGCGTTATATCTACTGATCGTGGTTATTAATATTTCAACAGCTGACGAATGGAACGAAAAGCAAGTATCACATTGGTTATATATTATAATCATCCATTTCTCAAAAAATGAAAAATATTTATCCCGCAATTCACTTAACTATATTATTATATTATTAACTATGATACTGTTACTTTTTACTTTTTCAGTTCGTTTCAACAATTTCAAGGACATTTGTATAACAATGAAACTATAAAATCGCATGAATCGACCAAAAACTTAGAAGAGATACGTCAATTAAAAAGCAAACTTGCACAAATATCAGTATTTAAATCTCAAATAGTTTATGAAGATATAGCTATTTTTATTGGTACCACAAAATCTGGAAAAAGTACACTGATAAACTACTTGCTAGGAAATGAGTTAATTGGCATAAAAGAACCTTTTAGTTCAATTTTTGTAAAGAAAATTGATGATGACCCAGGACCTGAAATAGGAACGGAGCTTACATCTGAAACTAGTATTCCTACCAGATGGAGAAGCTCGAAGATTCTTACGGAATTGGCTTTATGGGATTCTCCCGGATTCGAAGATAACCGAGGTCCAGCTCAGGATATTATTAATGCTTTTTATATTAAAGAACTGTTCAAGAACGTAAAATCAGCAAAGATTGTTCTTGTTAGTGACATAAACGACATTTTAAGCGGCCGAATTAATCCATTTTTATCTTTATTAAATTCAATCGAACAAATATTCAATGAAAAATTCAAGGATTACTTCTCGAATATTGTTCTTATATTGACTAAAGTGCCTAGTGATTTTGATGGTGAATCATTAACGGTTGACTACATAAGTAAATATCTGAAGCAAAAAGTATTACCAAATTCTTCGATCAAAATATCAGATTTTGGAAAGCAATTTCTGCATCATTTATCATTAAATACAAACCAAATAGCATTTTTTAAGAAAGCTGAAATTGGGCCTATTTCTAAATCGTTGGCTAACGATATTATCAAAGCTATAGTATCAATCGATGGTATAAAACATAAAAATTTGATAAAAGTATCTCCAAGTATTTCCCTTGAATCGAAAGTTTTTCTTTTCGAAATTCGACACGATCTAACATCTAGTTTTTCCTTAGTTCAACTGAATCAAGTGATTCATAAAGAATTCGAAGAATTACTGTACAACTTATCGGAAAAGATAAGTGAGAGTCCAACAATTAGTGACTTAAAAGCAATTCAACAGGAGTTACTAGACCTTCAAAATAAAATAAAAAGTATGATTGAGAGTAAAACTAGTTTCCACGAGAAAATTGACCTGTTGCAAACAATGAACCCTGTTTTGCAACAGAAAATTAATGCGGAAAATTTAGTTGAAAAATCAAAGATAAAAGAATTCATAGATGAATTGTTAAAACTTAAAGAAAGCGATATTTTTAATGTTAATCTTCGGTCAAGTATGCAACATGTTAATTATAATATAAAAATAATGTTGGTGGAAATTAGACTATTATTAAGAGAAATTAATAAAAAAGAGGCTGATATTGAAGTCGAGAATTACAAGAATCAAGCTCTAGCAGAACTTCATATTGCCAAAACAGAATATGAAAATTTTACTACAGAAAACAATAAAGTAAAAAGTTTTTTTGGTTTTATATCCGATGCACTTGATCATTTTTTAAAAGGCTCTCAAAGGTATTTATCAGCTATATGGAAGTTTTTAACATCTGAAAAATCATCAGATCTCGCTATTTAGTAAAAAATAAAATAAAAATTAATTGATTTTTAACATAATCATCTTTGCCTTGTATCTTTATTTCATAAAATAGTTTTTAATTTATTCCCTTATATTCGTAACAAAGTTCCAACTTCTTGCCAAGGAAGAAATATACTGTGTATGGGTATCTGTCACCCAGCATGCTTCCTAACTTACCAGCTACTGATGTTACCTTATCGATCATCCTCAACCAGCTCGGATGGTTACAGAGTATAATGAAGCCAATGAAACTGTACTGTATATTCAAAAATTCGCGCGGGTTCGAAATTGAGCGTCACTGACTTGCGAATCAATTATGGACTTGTCAAATAGCGTCAGAAATTTTCTTCGTCAGAGTTGAGGGGGAGGTAAAACAAGATCCATCTTGAACTTCAAGCGAATAACGAATCTAGATATTTTTAGCTCAGCGTTATTCCAGCAGTCAGGCACGCCTTGTCAACCGGCAAAGCACGTGTAGTAGTTGGTTTAACGTAATTTTGTTCACACTTGTCAATAAATTAGTGCTATTTAATAGTTCAAATAATTCACTGAATAATTTTAAGATGATGCAGTTCATAAAATCTGAAGTTATAATGCTGCACGAAAGAAGTTAGTAAGCTGTACGAGTAAAATTTATATTGCATCATCAGGGGATTCCCAGAAAATTTTGATATCAAAACTACAGCGATAGAGTGCAGTTTCATTTAGCTCGCATTCATTCGAGCTTCAGACAGCCGATCCTTCGGACAGCAGATTTGCAGTTTCTGTTCTAGTGATCTTTTTCAGTAACACTTATTCCAAAATCGTCATGAATTTTATTTGCAAAATATCTCTGCCTATTTTTGGGATCATATTAAGCATTGCCGCACCAACAGTCTTTGCATGGCAGGATCATGAGTAAGAACATTTCTTATCTATTTATTCTTTTTTATCTGAAGTATGCGTAACCGATTTTTCGATCAATACTTCAAATTTTGAGTTATTATTTCGACATAAATGAAGAAATTATTCATTTTGTTTTACTGTGGTTTCTTTGTTCCTGCTACGATTCGTTATAATTTACACTAATTGTGCTTTAAGCTAAATTTACGTTTTATTTTCAAATAATTTTACAGATCATTTTACAATAGATGATATTAATTAATAATTTTAGTAAAATTATTTTAAAATTCCGTAATTTTTTTTAATGTAAATGAATATTGAAAAGACGTTTTGAACATAATTAGGAATTTAATATATTGCTACTTTTTTAGCCACGATGAACTATTTCAAGGATATTTGTATAACAATGTTACTCTTAATACTGATGAGTCAACGAAAAAATTTGAAGAGATATGGCGACTAAAGAGTAGCTTTGTCAAAGCCTCAGCATTTAAATATCAAATCATTTATGAGGACGTAGCCATTTTTATCGGGTCAACGAAGTCTGGAAAAAGTACTCTAATAAATTACTTGCTAGGAAACGAACTAATTGGCGCTAGGGAGTCAATCTATAGTCCTATTTCTATAAAAAAATTAGCTGACGATAGCCCGGGTCCCGAAATAGGAAAGGCTCTCGCATCGGAAACTAGCATTCCTACGAGATGGCAAAGCTCGAGAATGTTTACCAAACTGACTCTATGGGATTCTCCAGGGTTTCAAGATAATCGCGGACCATCTCAGGATATAACTAACACTTTTTATCTTAAAGAACTATTCATGAATATAAAATCTGCAAAAATTGTTCTCGTTTGCGACATTAACGATATCTTAAGCGATCGTATTAATTCATTTTTATCATTGTTAAATTCTGTTGAACATCTGTTTAATCAAAAATTCAAGGAGTGCTTTTCTAGTATCATTATTGTATTTACAAAAGTCCCGAACGAATTTGAGGGAGAACCCCTAACTGTAGACTACATCAGTGATCTATTGAAACATAAGATACTATCTAGTACCTCCATCAAAATATCGCCTTTCGGAAAAAAATTTCTGGAACATTTATCTTCAAATACACAGCAAATTGCATTTTTCAAAAAAGCAAATGTCGAGCCAATTAGTAAGTCTGTAAATGACGACATTATTAAAGCTATTGAATCGGTTGACAGTATAAAACACGAAAATTTAATAGAAGTATCTCCAAGTATCGCACCCGAATCTGAAGTTTTTCTTTTCGACATTCGCCACAATTTAACATCTAGCGTATCCTTCGACAAACTAGATGAAATCGTGCAACAAGCGTTTGACAATTTTTTTACAGAAAAATTAGCCACGATACGTGTGACTGAATCACGTGAAATTTTAAACTCCCTGCAAAATTATTTAACAGATGTTAAAAATCAAGTGCAGCGAGTCATTGAAGCAAAATGTAGTTTTCATGACAAAATAGATTTATTACAAACTATTAATCCAAATTTTCGAGAGATAGTTGATAATGAACTTTTACTAGTAAAATCAAAACTAATGGAATTCATCGATCGTGTGTTAAATCTTAAGGAAAGTGATGATTACAACGACAATCTTCACTCTGTAGTAGTATCTCTGAATTCGCGCGTGCACGATGTAATTGTAGAAATTCAAAACAAATTAAATGACATAGAAAAGAAAGAAATGGAGCAAAAGATAGAACGGGAAAGAATTGAAAAAGAAATGCATTTAGCACGCATGAGAGAATCATATGAAACTCAGATCCGAAATGCTAAGAAAAATAGACGGGGATTTTTTGGTACTATTGGAAAGATACTTGACGATTTATTTTAAAATAGAAACTGAAGGAAATTTTATTTACAGATTTCATTTTGTACGCGTATCGTAAATGCATTACGTATGTATATATTGTGTCAAATTTTAACTGGAATTAAATTAATGATTTTTTTCAATAAACGTTGTTGAACAAATCCGTGAACTTACCTTGTATTTCTATTATCGTAGGAAAAGAAATTTATAATATTAGATAAAGTATATCTTAGATAATGTGTTTATGAAAAATACTACCATGATTCATAACTTCTACTTACTTCTTTTTTTTGATTTATTGGTTGATAAATCGTCTTAAATTATTTCAAATTATATTTTAAAGTACAGTGTTATACTATAATTCTATCTCTATAATACAAAATCAAATTTGATTATTTTGCAGATCGACTGAACAATTTCAAGCAGGACATTTGTACAATAATGAAACTATAAAATCGCTCGAAACAACGAAAAACTTAGAAGAGATACGCCGGTTAAAAAGTAGTCTTTCACAAGTAGCAGCATTTAAATCGAAAATCATTTATGAGGATGTAGCAATTTTCATTGGAACCACTAAATCCGGTAAAAGCACGCTCATCAACTACTTACTGGGAAATGAGTTGATCGGCAAAAAAGATCGTTTTAGATCAGTTTTTATAGAAAAAGTTGATGATAGCCCAGGACCCGAAATAGGAAGGGATCTGGCATCCGAAACCAGCATTCCCACGAAATGGACGAGCTCGAAATTGTTTACCAACTTGGCCTTATGGGATTCTCCCGGATTCGAAGATAATCGAGGTCCAGCTCAGGATATAACTAATGCTTTCTACATTAAGGAACTATTCAAGAATGTAAAATCCGCAAAGATTGTGATCGTCAGCGATGTTAATGACATATTAAGCGACAGAATTAATTCTTTCATATCTTTATTAAATTCAATTGAATACATATTCGATGAAGAATTCAAGGATTGCTTCGCAAATATTGTTCTTGTTTTGACTAAGGTTCCTAATGATTTCGATGGAGAGCCACTAACTGTAGACTTCGTAGGTGAATTACTGAAGCACAAAATATCAGCGAGCTCTTCTATCAAAATATCACAGACGGGAAAACAATTTTTGGAACATATATCTTTAAATCACAATCAAATTGCATTTTTTAAAAAGGCTACCGTTGGTCCTATTGACAATTCTGTTAACGAGGGAATCATCAAAGCCATTGAAACAGTGGAAGGAATAAAACATGATAATTTGATAAAAGTTTCTCCAAGTATTGCTCCAGCATCGAAAGTTTTTTTGTTCGAAATTCGACATGATCTAACTTCTACTAACGCTTTTGTTGAACTGAATGAAGTTGTTATCAGTGTATTTAAGAATATATTCGATGGTATAACAGAAAGTATAAATATTAATAAAGATCCTAACAACTTAAAAGTAATTGAACAAGGTCTATCAGAGCTTCAGAATAAATTAAAATTTATTATTGAGGCTAAAATTAGTTTCCATGAAAAAATTGAATTTTTGAAAACAGTGTATCCAGATTTTCAAGATAAAATCAATAAGGAAGATTTAGTTGAAAAATCTATGATAAAAGAATTTATAGACGAGTTATTAAAACTTAAAGAAAGTGACATTTTTAATCTTAATCTTAGATCAATTATGCAAAACGTTACCACAAATATAAGCAATAAAATTATTGAAGTAAAACTGTTGTTGAATGAAATTGACAAAAAAGAAGCTGAGATTGAAATGCAGAAGATCAAGGATCAATCGCAAACAGAAATTCAAAAAAGAAAAGAGGAATATGAAGTTTTGTTAAGGGAAAATAACAAAGCTAAAGGATTTTTTGGAAGGATAGGCGCTGCAATTGATACTGTTATAGAACATATTGTAACAAAATTCATAACTGGCTAGTAAAATAATTTACTTAATAATCTATTTACATAATGTACGCTTTTTTACTTATAATTGTACAAATGTAAAACTATTTGTAACTACCTTATTAATATAATTTCATAAAGATTAATAATGTAAGATTTAAAACTTATGTAATTCTTAATTCATTAGTTTTAATTTGTACAGTGAAAGAAATCTTTTAATTAAATAAAAATTTTGTACTACTGCGTAATACTTTTCCAAATTAATTTACCCCGTATTAATTAAATCTTTTGTGTAAAGCAATTCAAAATTTATGTTATTAGAATATGCAACTTATAATGTCATACAGTCGTGTGTGAAAATTTATAATATTGATTTTATATTTTATCAGTGATTTATTAGACAGTATGTAATATTAATTGTGATTTATGTGTTTTGGGTTACTAAATTGATTATTATAATCGTCCTATAAATTTGTATTCTCAGTGATTTAAATATTAATTATTTTTTTAACTTAAGTGTATAAAATAACCACCTCAGTATGTAAACAAAAATATCATTTCGGTGAGTTTAAATTTCGCGCGTTAAGACATGAGATTGTGGGACTATTGATTAACTCGTTTTCTAACTTACCGGCTGTTGCTAATATATTATCAATCGAACAACACTTCGCGACCCGCATTGCAGTATACGTATATCACATAATAATAATATTGGTGGAAGACCATAAGCACGAGTCCTATAGTCGGAAAAATGTCTGCTTCAGCGGTGCTTCGTAAGCTTTTGAGTCCACGAACGTTGAATTTGCCTCGGCTCGCCGCACCCATCTCTTGTCAAGTGCAGCAGACTCGCGACTTTTGGAAGCCGGTGAACGTACCCAAGCCAGGGGTCAAAGGCAAAAGCTTCCGGAGGATCGTGCACTTCAAAGACAAGTACACCGTCGAGCCTTTGGAGGTTACGAATCTTGCTGGTCGCGATCCGGTTACTGGTTAGTTTACTTCTTTTAATGTCAGAATTTTTTATTGCAAAATATCGAACACCAATAGAGTATTATTTATTTCTTTTTGTTCGATGAATCGCAATGCGTGAACATTTTAATAGTCGCACGAATTGTTTATTTGTGCGTCGATAAAGCAGACCTGGAGGTGTAAGCAGACGAATGTTATTTCTAATAAAATAATTTATTTTAATTATTTTTGTTTATTCAAATAAAGTAGTGACAGTACTCATTTGTGATTTAACATTTACTCCCAAGAAATCTATTAGTCATTGAATAATGTAAATATAAGTTAAAGTTATTTAAATTATTTTCATAATCAATAATTATTTATTTTAACAGGTCGAGTAGTATGCATAGGCATTGGTGGTGGTATAAAGCACAAGTATCACTGGATTAAATGGATAAGAGATGGACCAAAAGATCTTAATGAAAAACCGAAGGAAGAAAAGGTTTTAAAAATATTTCCAGATGGTTGCCGTACCAGTTTTGTAGCATTAGTTGGATCCGGTAAAGAGCTTAAATACATTCTTGCTACTATGAATATGAAAGAAGGAGATATTATAAGAACACACATGGGAATCCCTCGAATACCAGTTTTGCCCAAAGAGGGTGATGCTTATCCTCTTGGAGCTCTTCCAAATGGTACACAAGTAAACTGTGTAGAAAAGTATGCTGGATTAGGTGGTTTCCTAGTTCATGGAGCAGGAACTTACGCCACTATACTAAGAAAGGAGGGTGATAGAGTCATTGTAAAAATGCCCAGCAAAAAGGAATTTAGTCTTGACCAACATTGCATGGCAACTGTTGGTCGATTATCAAATGAACTCCACGACGATACACCTGTGGGAAGTGCCCAAAGGAATCGTGAATTGGGTAACAGACCAAGGAGTGGACTGTGGCATCGCAAAACTGGGAAGCATGGCCGTAAAATCAGACCATTGCCAGCAGTTAGAGTATTTAATCCATATGAACCAAAAAAAGATGGAACTATTCAGTTGAGTCTGAATGGTCTTTAAAAAAGTTATATGTAAATAATACAAAAATATTGAGACTATCATTTTCTATTAAATCATTTAAAAAAAATAAAATTTTGATTATAGTGGAAATATGGCAATAAATAAAAATGCTCTATCCATGGACGAACTTGTTTTTATTGTCTTGAGATGTTTTTGCATGACACCAACAATAATTGACTATTATGTTAACACAATAGTGCCTTGCAAAATTTAATTCCTTAACCTTACACATTAACATCTTTAAGTTTCATTATTTTCAAACAACTATTTATGTTGTTGTATAATAAGTATGCACTTATTATAGAAACATATTTTCACACATTGATAACAAAAAATTAGCAATTGTATCACTCATATTCAATGTTTGTATAGTATTTATTGTCATTGAAGCATACTTAAATTATATCTGCAGCTTTGAATATTTTTCATATAAATGCAAATTGAATCCTTAAAAATTATTCTCTCATTTATTTTTGCCCTTTAAATAAAAATGACAAATTAGACAATTTTGGATAGTTGCTTAAGCAGCCTCTATCTTATTACAATAGTTCGATTTTCTACATAGTTGAAAAAATGATTACATTTTCATAAAAGCTTTAATTAATGGCACAATAAATGTTGCCTAAATTATTAGTAAACTTATTCAAGTTTCATTCAATCAGTTCCTTAATCAGTGACAGCAAAACAAAATTAATTGTAGCATTATCCATCATCTGTTCATTATGTAAGCATTTCTATATTTAATGCGTTGTATTTTCTTAAGGCAGTGTACCTGTGATTTTTAATGCCTATCATATTATACCTCAGCACTGCATTTCTTTAATATCTCCTGTAAAACATTCATAAAACAGATACTTATTGAATCAGTGCATGAATTCTATAGTTGTATAAGTCTTTTGATCTATAGATTATGATAAAAGTTAAGAAATGACTAAATTAAAAAAATTGACAAAATTAATGGAAATACATCCGAAGGTATATACATACACTTCAAGAATATTTTTTTAATATCATTTAATCAATGCATGTACAACAGACACCAAAGCTTATAAAAATCATTGATTCCTATAAAAACTAATTGATTATCCTGGAATGCCGTATAGAATGATAGCAGTTACCTATACAAAATCGTAAACTACATAAAACACATTTAAAAAAAAACTATATACTTTTTATTCTCTTAACAGATAAACGTTCAAACAGAACAATTCGATAAACTCCGTAGGAACTATATGATACACAAGCAGGCGGGGGTGGATGGGAAATAAATCCGTCGAGCCGGGGCGAAATCTGCACGATCGCCGGGCTCCGAAGCATTAAAAATCACAGGCTCGCGTGGGAGTGCGCCGCGATTCGCTCACAGGCCCTTGTTGTAGTAGACGGTCTTCAGCTTGGGATCCTTGTCGAGGACCTGCTTGCGAGCCTCCGCGTCGAGCTTGTCCACGTCCACGGCGATGCGCTGCGAGAAGAAGGCGCAGCACATGGGGGTCGCGAACGTCAGGCAGAACCCGCACAGGGCCACCTGGATCGGACCCGCCGCCCACTTGTAGCGGGTCAGCAGCTTGCGACGCTCCAGTGCGTTTATCAGAACCGGACCCAAGACTGAAAAAATAATTGAGTTGTAATTTTTTCTTCCACTGCTTTTTTTTCGTTTGTTAGAGTCGAGCGAATTTTTACAAACTAATTAATATTAAAATAATTAAAAAATTGAAAATTGTAGAAAAGAGCGCAAAAAGGAAATATTCTTTTGCTCCCGACCCCGCTATAAAAGCTACGTTCTCTCCCTCATAACTGGGAATAAAGTGCGTTATTGTTCCCTAGGGAATAAAGATTTCTTTATTCCCCGTATAACTGGTTTTTGGAGTTTTTATGTTATATTAATGAAAAAAATTGACTAATGCATGGGGGTCGGGAGTAAAGTACCGTATGTCACACAGGAGGAAAAG
>UXGC01001183.1:0-31719 GCA_900480045.1 Eurytoma adleriae
CCAGTAATTAGAACGAACACTCGAACGGGGCAGATCAAGGTCCCCGGAGAGGAAACGGGCCATATCGATGTTAGAGGCCCGCTTTCGTAGCCTCTCCGAGGTTGCTTCCCTCAGCGAAGACTCTGAGAGACTACTCACGGTCGGATCTTTAGAGCTCAGCATTTTAAATGCATGAGCTGCCGTGAGTAGGTCTCCCAGGTCTACGAGCGGGAGCAGCCCTCCTCCTCCTCGATGAGGGGGTAGGAAGACAAGCTCCGCGCTCGCACGCTGAGGCAGACTCACCCAAGATTTAGCTCATTTCTTGATTACTTTATCCGCCTCGTTCAAGTGTTCTTTCTCGACCTCTGCACCCTGGAGGATGAAGTGGGGGAGTTGGAACGTCCCCGCGGCATCGAGCTTCTGTCAAGGTGCGAGGCCTGATTGGTCGATTGCTCTGATGTCCCTGAGCAGTCCGGATCTGGTATTCACAGGAGTCTGGCGAATCTGGAATCCAGTGGGGATTCCCAGGTGTTCGTAACTCCCCGGGACCAAGCGTACGGACAGGCTGGCCCAACAGGATCCACATGCCTTCGGGGGAATCCACCACAAGTGCTATATCGTTGGCGTAAGCTAAGCTGTTAAATAGCTGTTCCCCGATGTCGTACCCTCGCCCTATCAGTGCTATTGCACGAATAACTACTTCCCGGGCGAGGTCGAAGACATTGGGCCCCTATACCCCGGCAACCTGACGACGTTAAGTGGGCAGAATAATAAAAAAAAGTTTAATAATTTACACTTATTTAATCTAGGTGAAATTGGGACGGATCGATGTCTTTTTCTAACCACCCGATGGGACATGGGACTCATGTTTTTTAGCTTGGCGGAGGGGATGTGAAAAGAGCATCGGTTATAGGTTAGAAGTACACATCGTGAAGTCGCAATTTCAATCGCTCTGTTACGGTATTCGCGTCGGTAAAATCGATGCGACATTACCATTAGCGACGACAGAAAAAGGCCGCGTGGTTCTGACCGTGTAAACATAATTTGAGCAAAATTATGCTCAATTGCCATAGCATATTGTGCTAAGAAAGTATGGGTAACACTTAGTGAACCGGATATAACTTATGGTTAATTTTCTACCAAACAAAAATTACAACAGTTCATAGTTAAATTTCCCTGCACAGGCTACCATTAAAAAATAATAATTTCTTATTTGAAATCTGGTAGCAATTGTATTTTAAAAACTATTCTAAACAGTATTCTAAAAAATGTATTACACATTCTAAAAATAGTTTTCTAATAGATCGATGCACATTTTTTATAGGAATTTGTACAAGGTATAGGTATAGCCTATTATAATTTGTACAAAGTCTCCTCTGCATAACTTAACGTTATTTTAGCAGGTTCGAAAAAAATCGTCAAATCACGAAACCACTTTGCCTGGCAAAGTGCAATAAATCAGTGCGCCCGTTGAGGAAAAAGAGTGCTTTCTCACGGCGCAATTACACTATTCTCCGTCGCATTACGTCTCATCGCCACAAATTACGTCTAGCGTACACCTGCGGCAGCAACAACAAAGGCCCGAAACGACCGCGGCGAGCCCGCGTGCCAAGATCGACCTCCGCAGATAAAGCCCCGCTCGAAAAGCCGCGCGCGGCACTTTCGAATTCGCAAGCATCGGCCCGACGGTGTAAATCGCGCGGGCAAAAAAACTGCGTGAAAACTGCCTGACACGGGAGGCTGTCGCAATGGCGATGCGACGGGAGAATCGCGCTTTTTTCGTAAAAAAAAAATAAAAGAAATTAAAGGAACATCGCTGATCTTTCGACGAGATGACGCGCTAGCGACTCGCAAGCACGACAATTTCAGTGTAACACAGATGCCGAATTTTCGGTTAGATGGCCAAGTTAATTTCTTGCTACAATCTTGCGAAAATCTGAACTGGAACTTTAATTTTACAAAATTTTTTATAGAGATATGAAAGTGACGATGACGTAAATACTTCACTAATTTTGATTAAGTTTCACCTACATATATAATGAAAATTGTACCGTGAAAGTTGAAGTAATTGATTACGTCAAAAAAATGAAGATATTTATTTCAACAATTTATATTATCATATTTCAATCTTTAATTCTATAATAAAAATGTATTCTATATTTAATAAATTTGCTTGCAGTAGTAGGTGCACTAAACCAAAAATTACATAAAATTGTAATACTTTATTTACTTTCAATATTTTGAAATAAATTAAAATTTTGTTGAATATAATTTTTATAATCGGTGGCTTTAATGCAACAAATAAAATATCACTAATCTTTACAAACCCATTTTTTATTATTAACGAGTTGAACATATATCATTTTCCGATTTTAAATCAAAATGAATTTTTAATTTTAATTCTTCATTATCGACTTATAATGCAAACATTTAATTTTTACTGTCTTAATTATAATTTATTTGAAGAATAAATATTCTTTTTTATTTCCGTATTATATATTAATGCATTATACATCAACGTATATTTCTTTGATATTTACATTATCGCATTGCATTTCTTGGAACACTAACACACCGTATTTTACCCACGTAATCAAATTTCGTTCATTCCAGATATTCTAAACCGAAATCCATATCTCAAAAATCGCGTAAAAACTCCAGAGTATCACCCCCGCGCGCAGCTCCGATAACAAATTCGCCGGCTCCCCCGTAAATTCCATGCAGGTAATAAGATACACCTCGACGCGTTTCCCAGCGAATCCATTCATCTCGGGGCGCCGCGGATTCTCCCGGCGAAACAAACATTTTGCAAAACGCCGAGACAATGAGGCGGCCTCCGCGGGGGGAGGCGCGAGCGATTCCAGCGCCGATACGCGGTGCAGGGAGCACAAAAGCCGCGCTGCGCGGAAACGCGAGGCGCGCGCGCGGTTGCGCAAAGGGACGAGTCTGCGTTTTATTATCCCTCGTAAATTGCGACTGCGTGGGAAATTCGCGGGGCGCTTTTTGCGAATTTAGATCGGTTTGACGCTCGGTCGCCTCGCGGATAATTCAACGTCCCAGACGCTCGCGCCGCACCTCCGGAGTGTTTTCGAATTGGTCCGCTGAGCTTACGTTTTACGAGCGCTGCTTTAATTCACTTTTCTAGAATTTTCAGAAGTCGCTCTATCGTAACTTCCGACTATTCTTTGAAAAAATAAAACTTGAGCGTACGTATTGACGTATATTTATATTGATACATGGTGTTCGAAATGTTCGGCACCCCCTCCCGATTTTAGAATCAACTACCTAAAGCAAAAAGGTGATACCCTGAGTCGGTAGAATTTTCGACGAGGATTCCAATGGTGAACTTGAATTTGACCTTAAACGTTTCATTCAAGGTCATGTGAAGGTCAACTTCATTTTTTCAAATAGAAACCCTTATTTTTGACTTCGGATTCTAAAAGAGGGCGAAATTTTACGTTCAGATATGTACCATACCTCAAATGACCTTGACTTGAAGGTGAAGTCTACTTTTTGAATGGGAAATCCTGCTTTTACTCCGGATCATGAAATAGCGCAAAATTGTACATCCGGATGTGAATCTGTCATTGATCAAAATTACCTAAAAAGACCTAGGATGGGCCAGCCAGTTAAGGCAAGACCTAGGGCCGCCCTGCCAGTTAAGATAAGACCTGGGGCGGCCCCCAGCCAGTTTAGGCAAGACCTCAGGCAACCCAGCCAGATAAGGCAAGACTCGGGTCGGTAACCCATGGTATGGTACATATCTGAAAGTAAAATTTCATGCTCTTTCAGAATTCGAAGTCAAAAATAAGGGTTTCTATTTGAAAAATGAAGTTGACCCTCAAGTGACCTTGAAAGAAACGTTCAAGGTTAAATTTAAGGTCACCATTGAAATCCTCGTCGAAAATTATACCGATCTAGGGGGGAGGTCATCTTTTTTCTTTAGGTAGTTGAGTCCAAAATCAAAGCTCCATGTACTCCTTACCAGAGCAAAGAACTGAAGAAAACATTAACTTATGTGTAGACAAATTTTTAGAAGACGCTGAGAAGATAAAAAGGAAATCAAGAGAAAAAGGACTGGCAGAATGCGACTAAGAGAACTAAGACAACCTACTGACTTCAAATTTTGGAAATCCAAGTATTCAGGAGTTCAGGTGTACTGGAATGGCGAGAACATTAGTGCTGATGACAAAGAAGCTACGATGTGGTAACATTCACATAGGGGGGAAGAGGTTACACTGGTCAAACCTGTAGAATCTGCAAGACAACGCTAGAAACGTTTGAGCATATCTGAATCTGTGAAGAATTTCAAAAACCATTTTCCTACTATCTAGAAGACATTTTATGTGCAAATTAGCCAGTGTAGATATCAGAGATTTAATTGTGAAGAGCAGGATAAAGAGACACTTCCTAACAGAAATATGAGATTGCAGTGGACTGTTTGAAAAAAGAAAAAACCTAAAGAAAGAAGCAAGATGATCTTACATAAATAAATATTATATTTTTATGTTTGATAACACGATTTTATATTGTATATTACCGTCAAAGTTATAAGCTTTATATGTAATATGTAATTGTACAATATATTATCTCCAAAAACTTTCCAGATTATGGAAGGTGTTTTTCAATAAATAAACAAATAAATATAGTCAGATAATGCGTGATAAACGTTATTGTACCCATTTTCAATCGTTCAATATCAATTTTACGTAACGTATAACTTGCATTGAATACATGTCGGAAGAAAGTTAATCTTTGCAGGAACTGAATTAATCTATCGGTATCGACTTTCGCGGTCTGAGTCTCCCTCGTGTTGTATTTAAATGTCAGTTATCGGTTGTTTTTCGCGGATGTAGTTTCATTGTTATAAATGATTGTTTTGTAAGCCACTTTAAGAGGTGTGTGTTAAACGAGGATACCATAAAATGCGCTAATTCCATTTTAAAATAACCTGAACAACGCCAATTAGCATCGGATCAAATTAATCAGACACTGCTTTCAATCAATTCGAAGTAAACTATCTAATTATTCAATCCTGATTCTCTCGGCAAATAATACACCGCTTTAAATTTTATTAAAGAAAAATAAACACGAAGAAAGAAAATATCACAAAAACATTATTTCCGAGATTGTAATATCCGACGTTAAAATATATCGCCTTCTCTTCTTAAAAAAATCTTATATTTACGTTAGACCATTCAAGCTAATTATGAATTTTCACTGTCCGCGAAACGACTCGATCACGTGAAATATCTAGATTTCCGCGTTGCTCACTAACCGTCGCAGAAACGCGTCAGCGACGTTCCCATACGTTCCGCGCCGGAAGAAAAAAATCGCCGGTGAAACTCCACCGCTATAAGTTTCAGATTTAATACGCACGGCGTTATCCGCGGATCTAATTTTATCACCGGTGCGCCCGTCCCCCCCGGCTCGCGTTGCGTATTAACCGCTGCGCGAAGTCGCGCGCCACTACCCATACCTCGCGGACGAAATATTCCGCGGGCGAAGCAGGAAGTGCGCTTTTGCGTCGCGTCGGAAGTAACGGCGCGACGGGGCTTTTACGTAACCGCCGCGGCTCGCGCATATTTCGCGCTCAATCATCGGACGCTTTTGTTTATTTTGGACAAGGCGCGGACGCCGCCGCCGCTTTCGAATGGCGCGCCGCCGGCGGGCCGGTTACGCGCTGATCGAATGACTCTATTCGCGCACTTTCCAAGGCGCCTCCGCGGCTCGTAAAGCCGCGGGCTTACGTAAATGATCGATTTTGCGAGCACTACTTAGCCTTTTAATTTATTGCTAATATTACGGATACATCAATTTGTTTGGGATTAACCGGCGGTGCTTACGTAAAATTCCGAAGCGAGCTTTTAGCGAGTTCTCTTTGTGCTGAGGTAAGCGCGAGTCGTGTGGTTAAGAGGCGTTAAAAAATTTCTTTTTTTTCCTTTTGGTGTTTAATGAACGTGCAAGTATCATGCGGATACGTAACGTAGCAAGGAAAATCTTCGAGTTTGTATTTATAGTGTCCGTATAGTGAAAACATAAAATAACGCCTGTACACAATTTAAAATTTCTTATTGGTGTCGTAAAATACGGATAATAAATTTGAATATTTTTTCAATGTGACTTCCATAAAGATAAAATTTACCGTATAAATGAGGTATTAAAATGTCAATCATTCGCATATTCTCATAATGTGAAATTGAAAAAACCATATTCACTTCATTCTTAAGACAAGTCACTTTTTCAAAACCCCTAAACACTGACATCCTTAAGTAATTTATATAAAATTAAGGCAATAAATTCATTGCCTAGAGAGACAATCCAAAGTCCACCTGGAGATAAAAGTAGCCGGTAATATCATGCGCAGTATCTAATCTCAAGAGCGTCTAATTTAAATGGGTACTCATCAAGTGCAATAATCGATGTAAATGAATCTTCTGAAGATTTTTCAACGATATCGATGGGAATATTTTGAATGACAAATGTTTTGTTGAACTATTACAATAAAATTAAAAATTTGTCTAAAAAAGAATGATGCAATAAATAATTCAAGGCTGCATGCCTGAACAATATCCAAATACAGAATCCACTACTCACAAACTTTTGAAATTTTTTAACATTTAGTGTTCATAAAAATGTTCACGTAATATCTTGCCTCTCTGTACCGTCTTTCGGAGGAACGTATCTTAAAGAAGTTTACGACTTAGCCTCTCCTGCTCTTATTCGCGGCAAAAACTCACGATCGTAAGGAAATTTCTGTCTCGAATTCACCCGAAAAAAAATATAAATGAGCGCGGATATTTCGAGTGCGCAGAGTGTTGCAATGAGAAAATCCGAAGCATCGGCAGGCGCGAGCGCAAAAAGACCCCGGCGCATTAGAAAGTCTTCTCCCGGCACAATCAAAACAGAAGCAAACAAACGATGGCGTAGAGAGACAGAGAAAAAAGAATAAATGACGGGGCCGCACGGCACCTCGCGCCTCCAGGCCAATTAGTCAATCGCCGCGCGAGGTACACTGCAGGTGTAGTGTAGTACACGCGCAAGTACTGTGTACAACGCCGGTTGCGCAAATGCGCCCAGCGTGCATTTTTTCTGGCGATGGACCATTTGGGTAATCATACCTAATAGTTTTCAAGGTGGTCGAGCGCAGCTCACTCGGTGCTGGTCTGGCTGCTGCCTAATTTACGAGTTTTCATAACACTCTAGGATTTATGGGTCCTTAAATAAATATTAAAAAGAATTTTTATTTGATAAAAAACAATTTTCAATATCTGTTTTTCGTTTCGAGAAATTTTATTTTTTAGTTTGTTGTTGATACAATTAGTTATATTGAAACAAACGTGAGCAATGAAAGATCAAGTTTTTACATAGTTGTTTAAGCATCAATTACAAATATAATCATACACTTTAGAGCTCAAAATAGCCATTTATTTTTGTGTTGCAAAGCTAAAGTTTAGCTTTTACTAAACTCTCTTTTTGTGCCACCGGGAAAAGTAGAGTTATGTCCTTTGAACACTGAGAAAATATGATTGGATAAATATTCAGTAAAATTGGAAGAATGTTCAGTAAAAATTACCATCCGCGCTGGAACTTTGGTTTATAAATTTTCCTAAACTTCTAGTGATTTATAAAATTTATATTTTATTCTTTTATTCAAAAAATTTATTTTGCATCCGCAGTTCTTTAACTGCAGATACAGATTCTTGTAACTCATATAAATTCTCGCTTAATTTGCCGCAAATCGAGTTACATCCTTTTTAAACCTATAACTTGTATCCCTAATGGTAAACGCTCATCCTATTTGCAGTTATAATCGCTATCTCCGTTACCTACATGTTAACGTTCGCATAATATGTATTTACTTAAAATTAGTCCCCATTTCACTGTTACTTGATTGTGGAATTTCCTTGCGTTTTTCCTTTACAAATAAAAAATGAAACGAGATCCATAAAAAGAGTAAAAAGAGTCTTTCCAACGCGCATCCAGCAAAGAAATAATAAAATAGTCTCATAAAACGCTGCGACTTGCACAAGAAAAGGAGGAGCATGGTGCCTTATCAGGATGCCTAAATTTCTGGTTTTCATTTAACCCGCGGCTGTTGCGCAATTAACGGCCAAACGAAGTTTCAAGGTCCCCCGTGGTTTTTCGTGCAGCGGACCAGACGAAGTGGAACGCGGCGCCCGGGACCAATTGCATAATGAAATCGTCCGAGACATCGCAATGGATTTAACATCTCTTTTCTCGATTGCGCCCATCGCGACACACGGCTCTGCGGGTTCCACGCTTTTTTTTTATTATCATCCCATTCAAGGTGGATCTGATGTTTTCCAACGGGAAGAATCAAAAGTTCTATTTAGGCACCTACATTGTTACCTACGAAAAAAACTATTTTATTTTCAGGACAGCGATATGGTGAAATGTCGATTGATCGTTCGTTCAATTGGAGTTTAATAAAACGCGCAGACAATTCGACTGTTATAACAGTAAATTGACTGTTTTTTTCCATGGTGAAAAAATGAAACTGAGAAAAGCTTTAATTTAATTTAAAAAATTAATAGTGCACTTCAGTTTTAGAGACTAGTATTTTTGTAGATAATTAATTTAATTGCCGATTGCTTTTAACGTTTTAGTCCGCTTATTGGCCAATCTTTTATGCAAATGTAAACTCCAATATAATTTGACAACACTTAATCTTGAAATTGGTGCACATGAAATATTAAATTGCAAAATAAGCGTTTGAAACGTACGTACTTTCAAATTGTCCACCCGTACAACGCATTGAAATTTTCCAAAACCAGTTATTTATCGGATACAAAAGTAGACGGTATGACTTTGATAGGATACCCTTTCATTTTCCATGCGAAGTTGCTTGCTAATAGTTCAGCCACTCCGTTTCCAGACAAAGAAAGGAGAACATGAATCATAGTTTAAATTTACACATAATGAATAAAAAAAACTTTCCAAAACTTTTGGGCAAAAAAGTAAATAAAAAAATCTTAAACATAGTTTATAGCCCAGATTTTCTAGTTGTTTAAGTAAGAGAAACCAGTATACGTGACCTATTTATTATTTAGTTAAAAATCATTAAATATTAGCATAAATATTTAAAAATCTTTATCACTTATTAAGAAACATCAAAATAAAATAACTTTCCTGTAGTCAACTTACTTTTCAAAAGAAAATCATCACGTATTATTCATGGAACTATTATTCTATTATTCAACTGTCATTCGACTGTCATACGATTACTATACGACTACTACACGACTGTCATTCGATTATCATACAACTATCATGCAACTGTCTATCGACTGTCATATCACTATCATATACCTGTCATTCGACTATCGTACACCTATCATACACAAATCATTCGAATATCACACCTATAATTCGACTATCATACACCTACCATTCGGCTGTCATACAACTATCATACACCTGTCATTCGACTATCATACAACTATCATACACCTGTTATTCGACTATCATACAACTATCATACACCTGTCATTCGACTATCATACATCTATCATTCGAATATCATACACATATCATTCGACTGTCATACAACTATCATACACCTGTCATTCTACTGTCATACAACTATCATACACCTATCATTCGACTATCATACAACTATCATAGATCTGTTATTCAACTATCATACAGTAGTCGACTATCATACACCTATCATTCAACTAGCATACAGCTATCATTTGGCTATCATTCAACTATCATTCGACTATCACACAACTATCATTCGACTACCATACAACTAAGAACAAATTCTCATAAATTGGCATTCAATACAAAATAATGATGAACCCCTATTAAAAATCGTATTCATTTTTTGACTGAAAATTAGCTTGTCCATGACTAAAACTTACTTATACGAATTTCAATAATCATTAAATTGAAAAAATAAAAAGTGTTACTTTTTCAATATTCTAGCAGCTGGATATAATGTAATTAAAAAAAAGACCCAATTGATTAAAATTTCATCTGACATCAGTACAATTTCACTGACTCCCTTGGTCCATCTTTCAATTTGAAGAATTGGCAAAAGTCCGCGGTCGGTGCATCGAGCGCTTGAAAACGAGCGGCGGCTGACCAAGCGCAGCGAGGCATCACTGACCTCCGCGACCTCGACCCGCGGCGCGCGACAACGAGAATCAACTTCGGCAGGAAGCTCCTCTCCCCGTTAATTGGGAGCAGTCGCGACCTCTCTGCGGACGAAAATTCCCGCGGCGTGTGCCAACGATTTTGCAAGCCCCTCGGCGACAGCGCCGTTCTGCCGGCCGCGCTGCTTAACGACCGCGTCGATCGGCTTCGACTCCTTACTTTTTTTTTCTCTCCCTCTTCACTTTTGCGCATCGTGTATACACCCGCTGCACCGACGTCGAAATTTCCAACGCGAAGTTCCAGAGGCGCTTCTTGTCGAGTTTGCCCGATGGGTTAGTTGTTGTTTATGTTCGGCCGGGTATAAGAACAGGACTGTTGAAAGTAAATGTTCTACTTGGTTCGAGAGTTAATTTATGATTAGAGTTAGTTTAGTAAAATTGTTTTATTAAAGTTGCACTTATGCAATGGGCAACGTGCAAGATTAAAAATAGGACAATTTTAATTTGATTATTGAACATAAGCTAAAATTAAACTGACCTGATCAGACTTAAGATTATGAATAATTAATTATTGCTAACGAATTTAAAAATTATAAATAATTAATTATTATTAACGAAGATTATAAATAAAGTTTATGCATCTATTTAATATCATTGAAAGTTTATATTCATTGCACACTTATTCATTAATCTTGCGTTGTTTAAACGACGATAGAGAGCTAGCGAAGCCTGGAGTCGCTAAAATATTTTGAAAACAGAGAAGTTACGTGGGTTTTTTCTTCGCAACGCAATTTTTTCGGCACCGCTCGCGGTTTAATTAACGAGCAACAAACAAAATGTTAAAGAGAACGAAACGAATGCATTATGAATATAAATAAAGCGCTCCGCGTGGATTCGGGGCTTTAATTAAAGAGAAATGACCGGCCCAGTGGGCTCCGGACGTATTCTATTACACAAAACTGATAAATAATGAGCGGCCGTTCGAAAGTGGGCAGCATTTTCGTAGAGGCGAAGTGGCGGGCGGCGGAGAAGGTTTCCAGGTATCTGCGTATGACGCAACGGGGGCACTTAATTTACGTACGATTTTACGTACAATTCAAATCAGTGCGCGAACACGCGCCATTGTAATCGGCCGGCGCGCTTTCGAAACTCCGCTGTTCCCGCGAGTGATTCGAGCGAGGAGGCAAAAAAAAAAAGATAAATGATTTATCGCGAGCGACGCAACGCCACGTCCTTTTCAAGGCCGGCGAGAAAAGTGTATCGCTGGGACCGTAGCCGTTGATTTTCCCGTGAAAAATTGGGGATTAGTTCAACTCGGGGCGTGAAAAATAATCGAATCCAATGTTATCTAAATCGCGGCGGTATATATACGAATGTCAACGAACTGGAAATCGAGTTGTTAAAAATAAAACCGGACAAACCTTGCCGGCCTGCCCGGGGTTTCTATATAAGCAATTGACAAACGTAACGAGTTATGCGTCACGCTGTACCTTTCACGAGTGTAAAATTTATTCTGAGAATTTGTAGGGCGTTAATAAGTTTTATTCGAGCGGACCAAAACATTGCATATCAATTAGCGACTGTACCCGGTCAATGTAATGACATAGAAATATTTAATGATTTTATTGCGTTGTGGAAAAAAGATAAAAATTCGAGTAATATTCTTATCGCAAGTTACTTACTTATTTGTTTAATTTAGAATTTAGAGACGATAATTAAATAATAAATTGTGTAATCTTTTACTTACTGAGAGAGTAAATTTTCACCTTTACATCACGGCGTTTGCCGAAACTTTGGGTAGTTTTTTATTATGTCAAAATAACATGAAAGTTTTGACATTGTTCAAAGTTTGAACGCTCAACATTTTAACAGTTGCAGTTCATTAGTACGATTAGCATTATTTTACTAAAATGTAGGTATAAATTTTACTTTATCTTTTCTTCTACAGACAGTTTTCTTTTCGAAGGTTAACGTTTTGCAGAAATTGAACCCGTATACTAGCTGATTAGTAATCAGTGATATTGCGAAATGGTCAAAACTAGACACTAATTTTCCCATTCTAACTGAACGCTTTTCGGATAATATTCTTCCATTTAATGTGTGAACAGTCAACTCAAAGCATAACACTGTGTAGTAAGCATTAGCACATGTTACTGAAAAAAACATTTAAAGTCAACGAAAGAAGAAAATTAATAAAAACTTCCGAGATCCATTACTCTTCATACCGGAAACATAATGAATGATGCAAAGTTCATTAAATGTTTCGTTTATTAAATGTTTCTGAATAAACGTCGTTTAAAAATGTTTCGCCATGTGAGATCGCAATCGCGACACAGTTTGGTTAAATGAGCTTTAGTTTATCCATTCATTTCTGAATCATCTTCAATGACTAAAACAGATATTTTTTAATAACCTTAGTAGCTAGTATTTAACTGCAAATTTCTCACCCTAAATGCACTAAAAATGTTGAAAAAAGCGCTTGGTCGAAAATTTTTAGCTATACATCACTGTAGATTATTATATAAACTCACTACACACAGTTATACATGATTAGTCATAAAATTCATTTTAAGACGGGACATATCTTGGCATAACCAAAATTTCAAAATTTCTGTAAAATCCCTGCCCCAAAGATGAAATAGCCTCTTAATCTTAACGTGTCGAAAGATTTTAATGGAAAACGAGAAAAACCTATCATCAAGCAATTAAAATCATAAATTTTTCAAATACATCTACTAAATCAAATTAATCAAGCCGTCCCATAAAAAGTCTTTCATTACAATAAAACAATCACTTCAAATGTAATTAAGAAAAATTTCATTAAAATAATTCGTACCATCTCTCCTCCCCCAAAGGAATACATATCGAGCGTAACACCGAGACGCGGTGCTCGCCAATCGGCTAAGCGTATCGTTCCACGTCTTGAAAGCCGACGCCGGTGGCTTCCGGCCCGGTAAAATCCAATCCCGGCGGCGCGCTCGCGCACGCACCTTCGCGCCGCCACCCCCGCATTAATTAATAGAACTTCGCCGAAGCGCCACGGCTTAATTGAGGCGTCGATCCGTCCGCGGCGCTCGCGCTCTTCGTTAGGCTCCGGTGGGGAGGGAAAAAAAATTCGTTCGCCCTTTTATTTTCATCGCGCGGCTCGTTACAGCGTGATCATAATGAGCGCGCGGGCTGTAAAAATATAGTATAATGGCGCCCGGGCCGCCGCCGCAATTTTTAATTACAAGGTGAGGCAAAACTCGCCCCGCGCGTTTTTTATTGCGGACGCGATAAAATTGATAGGCGATGTGAAAATTACAGCAGGAGGTGTCGAGGACCTTATACAATTCCGAGATCCCGGCAAATCTAATACGTTGCTTTAGAGTTCGTTATTTCTGCCGTTTCTAATGTATGCGCATCGTCAGCGCAATAACCAGTTGGAAACACTGTTGTACAGGTGAAAGACGCTTGAGTCACTTTTATGACAAAAATGTGTTTTTTACATCGATGAACCTACATTTGCGCGATAGATAACTGCAGAATGTACACATTTATTGTAAAAAAGTTTTGGCTTAAAGGACGAATAGTATATTATAACCGTACATTAACACTTGCATACATTCAAAACCTCCTTTAAAGAAATTAACCCTAAATTGGACAGAATATGCATATTCTGACCAATTTATATAGTTATTTTTTTATAGGACCAAACTCAATTTTAATAAAGAAATACTTTTTAATGCCATTGATATAAAATATTAATTGTTTTAGCTTGGAAAACAACATCATCGATTTAAATGAATAACTTCAAAACACTATTAAAAAGTCCTTTTTTTAAAAGAAAATCGTGTTCTCTGATTTCTCCGTACGAAGGTGAACAGACTCAAGTGCCTTTTTCACTTGCACGACCGAACACTCGGTAAAACTGTTCTCCCGTCCAATTTAAACGAACGATACTCGTATTTCAATATCGCTGAAAGTTTATTTATTTCCCCGCAGTCCGCGTTAATAAATTTCACAGCTAACTACGGGAACTCCGATTAAACTGTCGACAAATCACGCCAAATCCGTTTAAAACAAATAAAAAAGGCGAAACTTTTAATTTTGAAAATCACGACGAAAATTACATTTGTCATTATTTCGTCGGCGGCTTTTGCGGGAGTTACCGAAACGCCGGTCGTTCGTGCAACTTTTCTAAAACTGCCGAGCGAGCGGCGAACTTTTCCGCGGCCAGCTGGCCGTGCGCGAAATAAAAAGGCTCCGCGGCCGCGCCGGGGCACGACGAGATAAGCGAACTCGTCACCGGTCGACGAAATTTCCCAAGCCCCGTTCTCAGATGAGGCCTCCTCGTCGTCGGAGGCGCAGGCAAGGACGCGAGGTCTGCGGCGCTACAAAGAGCGGCTAGAGAGAGAGTGCGAGTGAGAGAGAAAAGAGAGTGAGAGGGAGAGAAAGAGCGAGAAGGTGGGACGACGCGCATCCTCCACTACTTGGCGGCGGCGGCGACTGGCCGCGCTCGCTTTCTTATAAAAGCCGAGGGTAGGGCCACGTGAGAAGTCAGTGTGTGCTCACTTACCAGTATGGACGGCACAGGCAAACTGAAAGTGAGTAGTAACCGGCCGGGATAGCGCGCGGATCGCTGAGAGAGAAAGAGAGAGAGAGAGAGAGAGAGAGAGAGAGAAACAGAGAGTGAGAGTATTAAATCGTGCTCCGCGCGAACAAATACAAACCGCGTTTTCCATCTCGCGCGCCTCGCGGAAGTATTACCGCTTGGCAGGGTACAATAGAAACGAACTAAATGAACGTCCTCCGTGTACCTTCGTTGAATTTCTTTTGTTTAGAGGATCGTTTGCGAGTCGACGGTGACTTTGTTGTAATTGTTTTCACTTTTTTCTTTTATTTACTTAGATAAACTTTACATCCTCCGTTAATGATATTTTTTCTATTTAAAGTATGTTATTTTGCATAATATCTTTTGCATCCTTCGTGAATTAGTTCTCTTTTCGAAAAACTAATTAATCCTGTAATTGTTTTCCGCTGGGCCATGCGTATAAATTTCTTCTAATTTTACCATCAGTTTTTATATTTAAATATGAACAAAAAAACTTTTGCAATCTTCCTCAATTCAATAAATCAAGATTAAGTCCATTGAAATTTATCAAAGTTCTCGAGGATATTTAATCAAAGTTCACTCAAGTATTTTAATGGAAATAGCTCCCGTTTAAAAGACGGTGATGGGTAAGATAGTCGGCCGTTCTTAAACGTGCACCTTCACTGCAAAGAAACAATGCTACCGCGTAGGTAGAATAAGTCGCTTGAGTAAGCCCAATCGTTAGATCGCATCGGCCGATAGTGACTTATCCGAAAGAAAAATCGGTTGCGAAACACCAGTGTACACAAACAAAGCGTTACACGAGTTTTCATTATATCCTTATTCTCATTTATCACTTTGCTTGACAACTTTTATGTAGGTACATTTGGGTATGACACCCCGGTTCGCTTCGGTCATCAAGATTACCTTTAATTATTCGTATCGAACATAGCTCACTTTATAGTATAATACCAGTTTTACAGGATTTCCAAGTATCGAAGCTTTTTTTTATTTTAAGTTGACGCAAATATTTCAGATCCTATTTCAAACCAATGGAAGGTGATCGTTACTATCGCTTTAGAATCAAGTAGTCACTCGCGATCAAATTACTTTTTCTCTTTCTCTGTCTGTCTCTCCCTCTCTCTCTCTTTCTCTCTCACACACACACACCCTCGCGTTCTCTTCTGTTCTCTAACGATTAAAAAAATTTAAATAACTGAAGTCAATACTCAATAAAAAAAAATCTTGTTCACAGGTATTCCTCATCCTCGGCCTCCTAGTGCTCGCACGAGCGGAGGAGGCTAAGAAGGAGGCTGAGCCCAAAGCCGCGGAAAGCAAGACCGCGGAAGCCAAGCCCTCGGAGGAGAAGTCGAAGCGCGGTCTCGACCTGAGCCTGGGCGACCACGGCGGCTGGGAAGGTTTGGGCGACCTGGGCGGTCACCTCGGCGGTCTCGAGCTCGGCGGCCACCTCGGCGGCGGTCTCGGCGGTCTCGAACTCGGCGGACACCTCGGTGGTCACGAGGAGATCAGCCATGGTCACATCAAGGCTACCACCATCACCAAGCACGTACCTGTCCTCCAGCCGTACCCCGTGCACGTCGAGAAGCACGTGCCCTACCCCGTCAAGGTCCCCGTCAAGGTGCCCGTCGATAGGCCCTACCCCGTCCACGTGCCACAGCCCTACCCCGTGATCCACGAGAAGCACGTACCCTACCCAGTCGAGAAGCCCGTGCCCTACCCCGTCAAGGTTCCCGTCAAGGTAATTATCAATTTACTTGAAGATTTTATTGTATAACCTAATTATACCTTAACTTTCATGATTTTATGAAATGACTTTGAAAATTATTTCAGTGCGTCATTAACTTGTAATAAGTTTATTTTGCAAGATTATAGTTTTAAAATTTCAATTCGAAACTGTAGTTCAATGAAATTTCTGTTAACGTAGTGGTTTTCTTTTAATAAATAGTACAATTTTTGTCAAACATATAAGTAACATACGATCATATTTTATAACAATTTATAAGATACAGTGAAATATAATAGGTCAATAAGTAGAATGATCAGCAAGTTAGAGTTACCAAATGACCTAAACTTTATCTGCAATTCTCTAAACCTGAATCACGTTAGGTATCATTAAGGTCACCTGTAGGTCGACCATTGTACATTCTGCCCAATTATACCCAACTTCTTTCAATCTTTATACCACTCATTAAATATATATATTTTGATTTTGTTCATTAGGTTCCCATCAAGGTCCCCTACGAAGTTAAGGTTCCCGTGAAGGTACCCGTTGAGGTCCACAAGCCAGTGCCCTACGCAGTCAAGGTTCCCGTCGTCGTCAAGGAGCCCTACCCCGTCTACGTTAAGGAACATCATCACGAACACCTCGACCTTGGTCATGGCTACTACCACTGAACGTCTCCAATCATCCCATTCTGAACACGACGATCTCATGAGTGATTGAATCCCTCCCCACGCTCATCCATTCCCCCCTTGTAAATTACATTTGTTCGACGAGCAAATCCGTCGTCAATCAGATGCTACCGTGCCGCGGCTCCGTTTATGGCGAGCCCGAGCTTATTTTATTGTAAAAAATGTACGAAGCGCCCTTCGATGTCACAAAACCTAATTGTCTCTAGAGGTAACCGCGTATCGTGCGCAAGTGTACGATTTTTTTACATGTACATGTGAATAAAATCTATTTTTTTACTAAAAAAAAATCCACAACTTGTTATCAATTTTTTTCCCTCCCCGACGACTGCGCGCGCTCGAAGGCCAAGCTTATCGAACCGCTACACGGGGTATGTCGCTGAATCACGCATTGAATATTCATACGCCGTGCCTTTGGCGCAAGAGCGAGACCTTAATGTTCGATGAACCGCGGCGCGTTTCATAAACCCTATGAAGAAAAAAAATGAAAATTGCACGCGTTAAACCCGCGGCTTTTTTGCAACGCGCAAAATGGAAAAGGCGGGAGCGGCATTCCCCGGGTGTGAACTGCGCAAAAACCGCGCATCGAAAAAAACGGCGCTCGCCTAGCAAAATTTTGAAAAAATACTCGTGCGTCACGCGAACTTTTGAAATCGACCGCTCGATTTCCAAACGCGCAGCGCTGCGGAAAAAACAGGAGGCAAACGAGTTTTCGAGCGGCGTCGCAGGGTACGCGGGGGAATCGATTAGCGTATATCGATTGCGCGACGCCGGTGGCCGAGCGGAAGCGGGGCGAAAGCAGCGCGCGTATTTTTTTCATTCCGTCTCCTTCACGGGGTGGTGCGCAGCAACGCCTGCCGCAGTTGCATCTCGCGGATTCATTTCGACACTTCCTCCGATGGATCTACCGGACTCTCGCGTGGGAGTCTCCCAAGCGTGGAGGATCGGCTAAAATCGCGCGCTACGCCGATTTTTCCTCCCGCTCGCCTTCTCCCTTTCTTTTGTTTCGCTCGCGGGCGCGCTCGATTCCAGCTTTTGTTCTACGCCGCGGAGTGTATATCTTTCATTTGTTAACGATCGGCACTTATTCAACTTTTATGGATAGTGTTTTAGGAACTGCAAGGAAAAAGATTTTATTATCTACTGCAATAGTATATTAATAGGCCCATGGGGAGACTATAGGATACTTAAGAGGACAACTAGAATGCCACTGATTGTAAGGGTCTACATCTGTATATGTATAACTTATAGTTATATTTTTTTTGCGAATTTCTCCACCATCATACATCAAACATCAGACACATGCATGCAGATTCCGTATCCGACTAGAAATGATCTTCAGGAATCCTGACATTCACGTAAGGGTGTTGCAAGGATGCCGTACGAGGGCCTGAGGTGGTAATGTAATGGGGTACATGCATGGGCCTGAGATGCCCCTTAAATTAGCCATATGTATTAAACTTACGATTCTGTAAAGTGAGATTAGGTTTCATGTGAGGTCCTTATGATTCCCCCACTACATCCTTACATTGGTTGCGTGTGTTGGCACCCTTACCAGAGCCTGAGCTTGATGCTAAGGTACCTGGCGAGGACCTCATTTTTATCTTACGTCAATTTCTAGTCGGGATAATGCGCGTCGAATTGCTGCATTCAAGTAGAAAGACCTTTTCTGGGAATCCGGTTGATGAGTATCCTTTTTCAAATGAATTCCAAGATAACGCATTTTTCACCCGGATTCTGGGAAAACGCCTTTTTTAATCGGATTCCCAGTTAACTCGTATTTTAACCGAATTCCCAGATAATGCCATTCTTTATTCCGAACCGACTATACCATTCCATCACTGGATAACACGGTGACAACAAACATTGAGAAACAGCGAGGCAAGTTTCTCGGAATCCAGTCGAAAAATGAGTAATCTGGTAATCCAGATGAAGGCACATGTGAGATAAAAAATTCTTCAACCGGACTTCCAGTTAACGCTTTTTTAAACCGTATTTCGAAATAACGCCTTTTTCACCTGGATACTCTAATAACACTTTTCTCTTCGCAAGGGACGATATTCACTGATTAACAAGGTAACAGCAGTCATTGGGGAACAGCGTAATAGTTTGTAACGTGCACGTAGATGGCAGCACGCTTCCATGTGGTGGAATGGAGAAGGGTTGTATTAGTCGATCAAGTTGCAAGTTAATTGAATGTTATTCAACAATCAGTTCAAAACAAACATTCGAAGCACAACTTCAAATAATTCCATTAACATAAAATTATATTTTGTATTTCATTTCCGCACGATATTTCAGCATCTATAAGAAATTCAAATAATGAAGAAAATAAAGGAAAATAAAGTTCGTGAATTTGAAAAAATCATTCTATTTCTTCAATACTTCATGAATGATAAACTAACGTACCGTAAATAATAGGTTAAGCTATATTGACTTGACACTTGAAGTTTGAATTAAGCAATACGTATAATGAACTCCGTTCGGAGCAGTGAATTCAATTGATCTTTCCAGTAATTGCAGCTCCATTCGAGAATTCCACTGCAGTTGTTTACGCGGATTATTTAATTGTCTATGTTTGAATTAGGCAAACGCATAATGGTTATACAAATTCTCCGCTCGGAGCAGTGCATGCTTAATCGATCCTTCCAGCAAATGCAGCCCCGTCGCGGAAAAATTGAGAAAGAAAAATTGAAATTGCAAAATTGTTAGGCAATGACGCATGTGTGGTAAGTCCATTCAACGAACGAGTCTCTATTAAAATCTCAAATTATGGATTAAAAATAAAACTTGTTCTTTATTAATTTAGTTCATTTACTTAATCAATGTGTGTTTATATAACGTACGTAGTGTTCGAACGCATGAACATCCAACATCTCTCTTGCAAGTTACTGCTTCTCAACAGTATCCCGAACTCATTTATTTTTCCGCGTCGGCCAATTAAACGACGAGCACGTGCGTGACCTTTGAGCTGTGACGCTCCAGTGCGTGAGTTTGATTGATTGTTTCGTTTTATGATTAATCAACGGATCGAGAAATAGAAATGCACGCGAGATATAGTTTTTAACTCAAAACACGAGCAATCGCGAAAGTCATCCTCGCCTTTGCGAAATTCCCCCGCTGTTTTTCTGATTCAATTGTTTTTTTTACTATCCTCCCAAACAGTCCAATTAATTAAATAAAGTAAAGAGCACCGTGCGGTCGCTTAGTATGTGTTGGTAATTAGAACGAAGCAACAGACCGGTACGGATGCAAGTAAGCAAATTGCAGCAACACTCGGTAAACATTTCCTTTGGAGATAGTAAAACGCGGAAGGAAGCAGTTTGGTTACGATATGCAATGTCTGCAAATAACAATATGGTTCGAGTAAACAAAGCTAGTGCGCTCTTAGCTATTTTCCGTAAGACTCGGAACGGTACATGATGTTAATCATCGATGCTAACAAAGAGAGCCTCACCTGCTTGGGTCACAGATTTCGTCATAATTTTGAGCACACTCAAGATTTTTGGCTATCGAAATTTTAAAGAAAAACAACTTTGGGGACCTACTCTGTCAAATTTTGAGTGTTAGACTCTAATATTTTAACTTTCTTCATATGGTAAAGGGTACAGTGATTGATCCTTTAAACAGACGACGCAACATAGTGATTGACCCTAACCGTAACCTTGCTATGACAGTGATTGACCTCCATTTCCTTAAGGAAATGGGGTCAATCACTATCATTGTGGTCAATGACTGTAGGAGGGTCAACAACTGTACCCTTTACCCCTATTTTGGTATAAAAAAACCGTGCACAAAGTTTCAACGAAAATCTATGCTATGACAGTGATTGGCCCCCATTTCCTTAAGGAAATGGGGGCAATCACTATCATTGTGGTCAATGACTGTAGGGGGGTCAACAACTGTACCCTTTACATCTGTAGGATCGATTCAATACTAAAGAAGAACGTAGTAGTAGTATATCTTCATTAAATTAATTTTCCAGAAATAAATTAAGTAATCGAGAAATTGGAATAATAACAAAAATGTAAAGACATTTAATTGACTAGATAAATAAAACACCACGAAAAAAGTTATAGGGCACTGTGTCAGCACCATACCGAGACACCTCGTACCCTCCCGCGCATTCCACAGCCGATCGAAGCCAGCTCTTCTGGTTTCGAAAGCGGCCCGGACTGGTGTAAATCGTAGCGTGCCGGGTCACTCTTGCGTTGCGTAACGCGCCTAATCTCGCGGAGATTCGCACGCGATTACCACCGACGGCTCATTAGGCGTCGCGTCGGTTTCGGCTTACCCCGGCGGCTTCGTCGTGTGACTGAGAACAACAAAAAATAATTGCAGGTTAAAGCTATTCGCAAAACCAGTATTAATAGTTATTTGTAAAGTTACTTTAATGATTTCATGTTTCGCGGGTAAATGTTTCTCAGAGTGGAGAAAAGCATTGATTCAGTTGAGATTAGATTATTTTTTTAGAACATAGAAGTGGGAGGAATGAATATTGGTTTTCGCCGTAAATATAATGCTGAAGTATTATGGTACGTAACCCCATTTCTCGTTAAACTTTTAAAAGGTTACCGAACTAGCTTTTAATAAACGAGTTTTGTTAGTACAGTTGTTTTTAAAAAAATTCAATATTCGTTTTATTAATCGAACATTTTAATGAATTCTTTTATAATGGACGTTTTTAATTAAATACCCTGTCGAACGGTAATCGACGAATTGGCAAAAATAAAATTTAAATTGAGCGTCCTCAACAAGAATTCTTTATCAATGTGTAAAGCATGTTCTATCATATACTTTCATTAAAACGGCAATATTACACAAAATATCCTGTACCTAAAATAATTGCCCCTTCTGAATGAAACAAGATTAGGTCAAGTATATGTTCACCGTGTCTGTACACACACGCTCGTAACTACTTAAAATGCCTTCCCCCTTCATTTTCTACTCGACCGCCTCACGATTTTTTCTCGCGCTTCATCATCGTAATCGCGGCCGATCACCAACTACCGATAATAAGCAAGCAACAAAAAAAAAGGTAACTCGACGCAACGCCAATCGACCTTCGCGTCACACCGATGACGAAAACCGTATCGACTCCTCCAATTAGGCGGGGAGGGAAGTTGCGACACCCGCGTGCGCATTCCCGGCTGCGCGTATTACTCCGGGAGTCATCCTGCCGCGGGAATGCAAATTGCACGACCTTAGGCGCGCGAGAAAACTTTCCTTTCGCGCGAGGCGCTCAACGGAAATCTCGCGTAATTTCGCGCTGACCGAGGAGCGTCGCCGCGCGTGTGGCAACCCGTTCGCCGCGCCGTCCCGGACGCTGCACTCGCGAGCGAGTGCACGTTCTCACGAGAAACCCCTCCTTGAGATCGAGCCTCCAGTTTCTTTTGCCTCGTGACTCCTCGCTTGGCTTCCAGCTCGCTTCCTAAATTCTTGTTTCAATTTTGTTCAGGTACTTGCAGCGGGTATATCACCAGTGTTCGCAAATTTCTTATTTGCAGAATTAATTAACAATCTTTCGCTTTAATGAGAAAGGAATTGTTCCAAAAGATTTTTCGTTCAATCGACGGAACAGAGGCAGTTATTAGCATTTACTGTTCTCGCGGTCGTTGTTTCAACTAATTTGTTCTCCCTGTCCTTGAAACGCGTCATAGAATCCATGCAACGAGCAGTGTTGTCAGATCGGTTTTTAAGAGTCTGTCAATACTGCAGACCGCCTCACGGAACGTTGAACGTTGGGAGCAATATTACTTTGCTCAGCGCGATCGTTCAAGTCTTTTTCCTTTTAAATTGTACTAAATTAACGAGAACTGAGTCATTTTAGATTTTAATAATAAAAAAAAAGGTTCAATAGAGAATTTATGATATAATTATCACAAATCTCATTCTTTAAAATAGTTACTCGCTCTTTCCGAGAAAAGTTACTCACTGATATTAATAATACGAATGTAACTAAAGAATATTAAATAACAATTTTTTGCGTCTTATCATCTTATATTTTTACAGTTGCTGATCTCGAGTCCTGGGTTGACTCAATCGCATTTTGATCAAGGTAATTTTAAGTCAAATTAAAATTTCTAAAAATATGTGTTTTCTAGTACGATTTGACACCGATGTTCAAAGTGTTATCTAGAGGTCCTGTAAAGGTCAAATTAGCATTTTAGAAGACATCTGTTTTCTGACTTTTGAATTTGAAAGTGCGAATAATTTTACATTCGAATGTGGTTCAACACAAAATTACAAATGATATCTGGGCGTCATCTGGAGGTCAAATGTCTCTCAATCTCGTCGGAGTAACCAGTTATCGGGAAAATATTTTTAAAAATTGCAATTATAAGGCAGAGTTTATCTCCAACGCAACGAACTTAAAGTGCTTCAATAAGCTCGTGGAAGTCACCCTCACTGTTAAGCTTTCACCAAACCCGGCGGTTTACCGGGCTGTTACCAACAGAATTTCTCGAACAGGATCACCTCGAAGGTAGCATCGACAACGTAACATCGCTAAATCTTGATTTCCGTCGGGCGATTTTCTCGATCCGCTTGCAAGCGTCATGAAAATAAAACGTCTAATCCAGGAAGTGTCTCGCGACCAATGAGCCGCGCCTCACGCATCACGCGGGGTGAAAGCGCACGTATGCTGGCGGACTTACCGATCGTAAATCGCTCTGTCCACTGGAGCTCAGGAACTTTTTCGTTTTACGATAATAATTGGTGACAGCTGCTTGGCCTTGTTACGCTACTTTACAATGTATTCCACTTGTGCGACTTAACATCTTTACATACAAGGATGCGAGTGTTAAAATAATGCGCGATGTGTGCAGTAGCATAACGATTAGCATACTTCGTTTATGATTCTATTTTTATGGCCTTGTTAGTTTCGAAAAATTAAGTATTCCATGAAGTAAATCAAATTTATTTTCGCATAATAAATTAGTTTTAAGTATTGCAATTTTTGCCAATGATAAACTAATGCAATAATATGAAGCGTTGACAAAATGTAATCAAAATTGTGAACTTAAACTTTAGAAGAATATCTATACTACTTTGAAGCTAATAATTGAATATGAAATAAACATGAAATAAACAAATTGGCACAGTTCTCAATTACTCTGAATCAATTATTACGAAAGCTCCTAAAATTATTCAACAACCCATGACCCTAAGACGCCAGTCCAATAATCCTGTCTATCGGTAAAACGCCGCGAAACGTTCTGAGGTGAGAGTGTGGCGCGTGCACTTGCACGTTCCCTCCGCCTACCTAACTCGTTCGCGAAACGTCGACTTGCGCAATCGTGCAACAATCGTTACGGGACAATCGCGCGCAGAACGCCGCGGCAATTCTACGTAAGAGAGATGGACTTCCGTTATCGCCGCGCTCACAGTATCGGGGCCTCGTGCTCGCGCACATCTGGCCTTTCTATTAAACCAGTGCTGCCGCGCGATACTTTTACCGGTTGCGCAACGGCTCTGACCGCGAGAGCTCATTCTAATCCCGTGGTGGCCGACGCGCGCTCGCGGAGAAAGCTGAGGAACGCGGAATATGCACCACTGCCGCGGCGTCTCCGTCGATCGCGACGCAAGTATGACCGGCTCACGCGAATCCGAACCACGCGACCCAAACGTGTTTTTTGTTGCTCCACCGTTCCGTCGCTGAAATTAAGGATAATCAAACGACTACTCGCGCAATTCGAAATGTCAAGCACCTGGGTGACCATTAATTTTTTTTCTTTCACTCGCGCAAACGATTTTTGCCGGGAAATTTTCGTTTTAAATTAAAAATGAATTTTTTTTCGAAACCTATTAAACAATTAAACAATTAAACTTTGAATTTGATAATGGAAGTGCAATTTTGAAAACAGAAATAAATCAAACTTCTAATTAAAGATTTTAAATATGAACCTACTTAGTCATATTCATTTGGGTATTAAATCAACCATTTTCCTTGAATTCCAATTTGACAATAAAACTATTCATTATTGCGTCATGATTTCCTAAGTGTCAATAACACTGCCTTTCTTACCGAATGCGCACCAGCGCTAATTTTGCGCTACCATATATATTTTGATCACCTCTATGGAATATTTTGCTGAAAAAAGGTAGACCCACAAATCCTAAACCGACAATACCAAAACCCGAAACTTTCAACCCTCTAAATATATTCTGCAAACCTTAAATCAGCTAATCCTAACTCCGCTAATATAAACCGACTTACTCTACACCCGCACACTCTGAACTCACAAAAACAAAATTATACCAACCATCCAAAATCCAGAAACCTAATAACCCAAATTATAAATCTACAAACCCTAAACTCCAAATCCTAAATCCGCAAATCCTAAAACCTAAACCCGAAATCGTTGAACCCACATATCATATACACAGAAGCCCTAACGATGCTGAGGTTTTGAAAGTTTGCGTTGCGTGTCCCAAACCATCAAAACGTTAACATCCAAACGCAAAACCAGTAAACTTTAAACTACAAATCCAATAATCAAAACCCTAAAAATTCAATCCACGTAACTCAAACCCATTAACCCACAAATCCTACACCCTCAAAAACAATACACCCCCTAAAACCCGAAAAACCCGAAATCCACAAACCTAAACCCACAAACCTTAAACCTTCAAATCCAAAACCTAATATCCTAAACCCACCAGCCCTAAACACTAATTCTAAATAAATTTAGTATTAAATAGAGTAGTGACTATTTAATAATAACTTTAGTTCTTAATGACCTATTTCATGTTAGTGACAATTATTATAGATTGAATATGAACAAAAGTAATGGGTTTTTATCTTCAGGGTAGCATTTATAGGAAGATTTGAAAATTACTATTCTGGTTTCAAAAACTGCAGATCTGTGAAATACATTAATGTAACAACTACATTGATGTTTTACAAATCATTTCATAAAACTAAGACCTGAAAACTGTATTTAAATTTCATATGGACTTTATTAATTCCTTTTTTAAAGAAAAAAATTAAATCGAAATTACAAAACTGAGGCCTACATGCAACGATACACGTCTAGTTTCAAAAGTTTATTATCGAAGTAGCAGAGCGTGACGAATCAGGTAATGTTTTACTTTTTTACTTTTCCTGTGAAATGAATTAAAATTATTTTTTTAGCGCTCTCCTATACTTTAACAAAATCTCAATTTTTCGATTCACCCCCTTAGAAAAAATTATACATAAAAATTTTCAATTGACTTAGAAAAAAATTTCGATTTGACTTTCGTCGTAAATTGTAAATGTCATCTTCACTGTTTAGAAAGAAAAGAAATTTTTCGTTGAGTTTTGAAAATTTTCTTTAATATTTCTCTCCTTACAAAAAAGAAACAAACAAACCTCCGGCTGGATAAAAGTCCACGGCGGACGTCTTAATCAGAGTCGAATCGTAATTGCGCAAAATAAGTGTATAGGGAAGGCATAAATGCGCAGTTACGACTGCGCCGTAGAGCATAAAGAGTCCGCAACGCTATATTGCGCTAACACTTTAGTTCGGATGGCACTTAAAACTGAATTATTGCCATTTATCGTAATTGCTTCGCGCGAACGCTCGCAGCGCCTAGAATATTTCTCGATAAGGACTACGGGACACCTTGTCGTCGGGTCTCTCTGCGCTTTCGATATTATTCAATGCGTTACCGCACTCATCGCGACGAAATTGAACCTTTGCATAATGCACCCAGACAGAGCCATGGAACCTATCACCGTACGATCTCGTAAAATTGCTCTTAAATGTTTTCGATACGGCCATCAAACGACCTATCGAGCGCTTTTCACATTAAACTCGACTGATGTTTCTTAATTAAAAACTGTAAATCAGTCTAGAACGGTAATACGATTTTAACATTCAAAATATGACGTTTAAATGAAATTTGGTCGATATGTGTAATAATATTAAACTACAAAATTCTCATTTCATATTAGCGTTGCTATAATTATTGAATTTACTGCTTCATTCTGTTTTACAATTCAATCATTTAATTTAATTTATCCCTATAAAATTTGTTAATGTTCGATGATTGTATCAATCAAATTAGTAAAAACGCAACTTCACTATTCTGAGAATAGGTAATATTGATTACCTACACTCAGTGTAGTAATTTCACAAATTTTTTTACAGTGTACACGATTCCCATATAAGGAATTAAGCCTCCAACGTATTTTGAATTTCGGACTTTAATTAAATTAATAAAAAATATCTATATCAGATAATTTAATTTATATCCTTAAATAAATTACGCTACATTAAAAAAAAAATATTACATCGAAAAAAATAAAGATTTGTAATTGTAAAAAATCTGCATTTACCCGTAAAAATTGCGAATTTTTTGAGAGAATCACCCTGCACTCACAAAAAAAGTATCACAAATTGTTCAGCGGTACGCGCATGTAAAACTACCCCTAAAAAAATGCGGCGACCGCAGTGGTGAACGATTTTTCCGAGGCGCAGGCGTCAAATGACGCGCGAGCGTGATTGCCAGGCGGCGCGCGGGTTCATTAACACCCTCGGCCGGGGCACCGCACTTCCGGCGAAAAATCCGGAGAATTCGATCGGCGGCGGGTGGGACCGGGCGCTTTCGCCGCGGGATTACGTCGCGCGCTCGCTCGGGACACGCGAAATCGGTGCACTGATTACACACTCCATCTGTGTTCGGGGATTTCGCGCGCTTTATTTTCCCGCGCCGCTTTACGGCGATCGTTAAGCGTATTTTGCTAATTTCATGTGGCGAAACGCCTCACCGCCGAGATAACCGGCCGTCGCGAGGCGCGTAATTCATATTGATTTTATGGACGATGAAAACTTCGCCGGGGAAATTAATGAGAAATTGGGCAAGAGGAGACCGGCGAATGCTTGAAATTTTGCAGATTGCTGTTGATTTGCTGAAGGGAGTCGTACTGGTGTTGCTAATAACACGTAACGATTTTTTAAAACTTAATTTATTTTTCATATTTAGATTTATAGTAAGTCGTTAACATCTTAAATGGTTATTGACTTTTAATGACGAACTATATGATATAAGAATTAGGTACATTAAACGATATTTCTTAATTTGAAGAAAATGTACGATACTTATCTAGGCACAGAATAAGTAAATAGCTTCAACTCTACGTAACCCAGCGGTGTCAAGGTCAAGGTACCTAAACTCGTTTTAGGAACTTTCTAACCAGTAAAACAAATATTTACGTAAATATCCATTTTATTGACCAACTAATTTCGTAAAAAAACATTTTTTATCATTTGACTAACTGGGCAGGGATAAGAAATTGCAACAAGTTCCAAATGAAATGAAATAAAATAGTTTTCTTTTTCCCAGTTACAGAATATGAGAAGTAAAAAAATCAAAATCTCTGCATTCGAGAGTCTGCGTACTCCGGAGTCCAGAGATTTCTAGAGATTTCAATATTTCAGAGATTTACAGGGAATTTTTTTCTTGGGATTTCCAAAGCTTTCTTTGGATTTCCAAAGATTTTCAAAGATTTCCAGGGATTTCCAAGGATTCCTAGAAGTGCGCGGTAGTAAAAGTGCCCTCGTCTACATTGATTTATTAAAATTAACACCAGACAATAATAATGTTAATTTAATATTTATTTTTTACTTCGACTATCATTTGCACGAAAAGAATATAACTTTAAGTTTTATGATTTTTTGTGCTACTAATAAAAAAAAATTGTCGAAGAACTGTCACAGTTAACATAAGCTTTTTTTTTACATATGATAAATTAACTTCAATAATCATCGTCGAAATGATTCTTTTAAATAATTCTGTTCTCGTTATATTTTGCGGTTATTTATTTTATTATTCAGCAGCTGAGTCATTAAGTATGATTAATGTTACATGTATCAAATTTGATTTTGACACATTTGATACATATTTTAGAGTGCAACATTTCAAACAATTTACCGAAGGATGATAACGAGATATCAAGAATCGATGATGGCGTATTGCAAATAGAATATGACAGAGACGAATTGGGAATTTACAAATACGAAAAAACGAAATACGTGAACGTATTGTTTTACGAAGTATTAGTAACATTTAATGGTAACGTAAATGCATTTATTAATTTTATTAAAAATATATTCATGAATTATCAATCATTACCTTATTTTAGGTACAATTACTTCAAATACGTCTACATCGACTGTCAAAACTTCATTACCCATTCGAACCACTATCGAGGGAGTTGCTGTTCTTACTGTAATATTTTTTAAAACATTTTTAATTCTAAGATCGTAACCATAATCTAATCCACTTTTTAATGTAGGACAATAGCACACTGGACAGTTGCGACTTGGAAATAAAGTCAAAACCCGAAAATGAGTAACTATTTCTAACTATAAAATAATGCTCATATAGGTCGGGTAAGCTAAAAAGAAACTCATATTTTACGTTCTCGTTCTAGGGAAAGTTTTGATACGCATCTGCAAGACGTAACGTTTTATTTAGCAAAGTCCTGTCTGGCGTCACAGTTGTGCGAGCAGCTAGGTGAAATTGTCCAGGACGACTACATACGCGCCGAGCTTGAGCCCCACGAATTTGGCGAGAAGGCTGCTTTATATAATGCACTGATTGAGCAATTTCCTCGGATGGATGTGCCATCTGGCTCGAACACACTGCAGGTACGAAAAAACAAAGAGTTTCGCATTTTAAATCTCTTTCTTTCAATTACGTTTCCCGCTTACCTTTTTTCAGACATCTTTAAATATAATCACGGACTTTCTGCTGGCCAGTTTGATAACGCGCGTCATAAAAAACGACTTGGGCAAAATAAAAATTCCAGACGTGCACGAGGTAATACCTGGTGGCTTATTCATCAGCAGTGGAAGTTTCAATTTGACAAACGGAACATTTGAGTAAGATTTGTCAATATTATTCTTTTAAAATCAATTTATTTTCACCAATACCGATAAATTTTCTTTTTTGAAGCGAGTTTTGACTAAACCTGTAAGTAATTATTATCAGTAACAGAATTATTGTTCAAGCAATGAATAGAAATAATGTTAAAGTTTTGCAGTCAGAAACTTTTGTAAATTGAAACGCTTGAAACATGTACAAAAACTATGTTTCAATTTACCGACGGAAACTAACACATTTCTAGTCCTCCGGGAAGATATGCACATTTCATAAGGTTTAACGAAAAAAAGTATATTTTCGTTTAGATATCTGCGAAGAAAAGCCCATTTCCCCAAATTCAAGAAAAATAAAAACCCACTCCGTGAGGTTCCAGTGAGTGAATAATATTTTTTTTGTGACAAATTTTAATTACTCCAGATTTCGTAGCAAAAAAACGAATACGTATGTTTCTTCTGTATTTCCTTGTTGGAATCCTTGTACACCTTCTAATCTCGAAATTTAAAATAATATTTAATTTAAAAATACAATTTAAAAATTTCACAAACGGCTAGCCAACCACCGGCATAATAAAACCGTAAACAAATAAGGGGGTATTTTGGTCAGCCAACAAACAAATAAGGGGGTATTTTGGTCAGCCATCACTGAAATAGTTAGGCAACCCAGCCAAATAGAGCAAGTGATTATGAATGAATGATAAATTTTTTAAACATAAGTAATACAGGCAATGCCAAAATATTAAAATCGTTCAAAAACAACATTTAAAAAATGTGTACATATACTTACAATATAATTCAAATTCATCCAGTCACTCCAAGTATAATCTTTTCTTTGTGGAATTAGAAGTCAATTAAATTTGATATTACTTTGATATTTATTGGCTTCATATTATAGTTGTAAAAATAATAAAATAATAAATATTAACATATATTACATTTTTTTACCTATAAAAGGTAAAAATAGCTAAAGCTTACCTATAAAAATCTTCTTCATTCTTCTCAGAATAACTATAATATATAAAAAATAAATGGAACAGCAACCAACCTTTGTAAATTTCGTATGTTGTTCCCCTACTAACAATAAGGGGTAAAATGCATGTATTGCATTCTAGATTTAATTTTCCAATTAGAGAAACCGAAGGGTAGAAGGCAGGAATTAATTGTCACTGTCATAGTCACCGGCATTGCTTCATACTTGTGACGATAATCCAGATGATGAACTGTAGATGTTTACAGTATCGTTGGGCAGTGACAAATTTCCTACGAATAATACTGAAAACTATTTAAAAAGCCATCGAGCCTAATGAATTTAAAAAACTAATGCAAATAAAGAGGCGCAGGATGGGAAATCTAACAATTGATACTAACATAGTGGTATTGAATGTTGATGAACAGTATACAATTTACTTGCGCTCAAAAAAGTCCAGGGATAAAACGTTCAGAAAAAATTTTGGCCGGTAAACAACAATATCTATTGTTAGACGAGGTACTACTTCAAAATACACGTTAGGGGTCGGTACAAATGTTCAAGCTTCTCTTTTCTTGAACATAAGAACATTGTTCAGCATCTGCTGCTGCAACAAGGCGTAGGTCTACTCGAATCGCGTAGTTGTAGCTGCTCTTCTGTGTTCCTGCAGACACAGGCGAACTGCACAAAACCAAACAAAAAAAAAAACCGAAACACGAACAGTTCTGCTGCCGCACAGTAATATTAACGGGGGCAAATAGGCAATTAACTGCTAAA